>JAPYYA010003636.1:0-12645 GCA_028533165.1 Leontopithecus rosalia | reverse complement strand
AGTAAACTTAATAAATATTTATAGAGCTCTCCACTTCAAATACACAAAATATACATTCTTGTCAATACCACATCACACCTACTCATAGGTTTAAATGAAACATTGATTGGCCATTATTAATACCCATTTTTTTCAGAATAAAGCAATATTTCTGTTCACCCTCCCTCTTTCTCTTCCTCTTTCTTCCTCTCCTTTACTCCTTTTTTTCCTTTCCTTCTCTCAAAAAAAGAAAAAAAAAAGAAATCAACTTGTAAACCTCTAGATCCAGGTCGGCAATGTCTCTCTCATTGCTTGATTTCCTTCCTTCCCTTCCCTTCCTTCCCTCCCTCCCTCCCTCCCTTCCTTCCTTCATCTCTTCCTTCCTCCCTCCCTCCCTCCTTTCCTCCCTTCCTCCAAAAAAAAAACCTCTCTGATGAAAAATGAGAGCTAAGGCTTTTAATATATAATGAGAGCTAAAACTTTTAATATATAAAGATAAGCGTTAATTTAAATACTATCATACTTAAGAAACAAGACCAACTAAAAAAAAAAAGAACAGAAACAAACTCACTAATGATTTGGTTATTGGTATTATCAGGTACAGATGCTAAATAATTATAGTTAATATGTCAAGAAGACAGAAAATTGTATCAAAGAACAGAATCTATTTTTTTAAATAATCAAAATGGAAGTTCTAAAGTTTAAAAACAAGTAGATATGCAAGTCATGATGAAACAGGTCTAATATGAATGTAATTGGAATCCCAGAAAGGGAGAGAGGGAGAGATGGAATATGGCAGAAGCAATATCTGATAAGATAAAGGCCAAGAACTTTACAAAACTAATGAAAGATACTAATCCACAAATTTAAGAACAGCTACAAACCCCAAGCAGAATAACTACAAAGAAAACCGTGCATATGGACAGGGTAGTAAAACTGCTGAAAATCAGTCAAAGAGAAAATCTTAAAAGCACCTGGGGGAAGGGGAAGGGAAAGGAGAAGAGGAAGACAAATTGCTTTCAAACAAATGACAATAAAACAGTTGGTTTCTGAACAGAACAGATGGAATGACATCCTTAAGTTCCTCAAAGAAAATAACCTACAATCTAGAATTCCACACCCATTGAAAAGATGTTTCAAAAGTAAAGGCAAAATAATAAATTTCCAGACAAATAAAAACAGAAAAATATCTTTCATTGGCAAATGCCCTTGAAAAGAAATGTCATAGCCTAGATGAGAAATACAGAAACATGGAAAGAAATGCAGAGCAAAAGACACAGTGAACATATCAGTAAAGCTAAATAAATATTGATACTACAAGGGAATAATAGATTGAAATGTAACAATATATACTAACAATAACTTTAAAGGTATTAAAGTAAGTTATTTAAACTATTCTAAAATTCTAGCAATGACTGGGAAGGGGCAGAGTACTAATTTACATTAATTTAATTTATATTAAACTAATAGTGAGCATAAAATGCTTGTTACAATATTTAACATAACCACTAAAAGAATTTATAAATAAGAAGCCAATATGTGGAAAGGGGAGGGCTGGAAAATTAAAGTAATTTAAAATAGTTAATTAATCCACCCCCCCCAAAAAAAAAAACAGAAAAAGGAACATAAAACAGATTGGTAAATGGAAAACAAACCCAAATATAGCAATTATCATAGTAAGTATAAATGGTCAAAAAACACCAACTTACAGAAAAAAACTAGAATACTGGATTTTTTAAAAAATGTTCATTATGTGCTACTTACAGAAGACATACATTAAATATTAGAACATCATAATGTTAAAAGTGAAAGAATGAGAAAAGACCTAACACACAAATACAAAGAATGCAGCTGTCATTATACTAGTATCAGTCAAGGCATTGACGTTAAGGCAAAGTCTTTTTTTTTTATTGCATTTTAGGTTTTGGGGTACATGTGAAGAACATGTAAGATTGTTGCATAGGTACACACACGGCAGTGTGATTTGCTGCCTTCCTGCCCATCACCTGTATCTGGCATTTCTCCCCATGCTATCTCTCCCCAACTCCCCACCCCCCGCTGTCCCTCCCCTATTTCCCCCCACGACAGACCCCAGTGTGTGATGCTCCCCTCCCTGTGTCCATGTGTTCTCATTGTTCAACACCCACCTATGAGTGAGAACATGCGGTGTTTGATTTTCTGTTCTTGTGTCAGTTTGCTGAGAATGATGGTTTCCAGGTTCATCCATGTCCCTACAAAGAACATGAACTCATCGTTTTTGATTGTTGCATAATATTCCATGGTATATATGTGCCACATTTTCCCAGTCTAGTCTATCATCGATGGGCATTTGGGTTGGTTCCAGGTCTTTGCTATTGTAAACACTGCTGCCATGAACATTCATGTGCATGTGTCCTTATACTAGAATGATTTATAATCCTTTGGATATATACCCAGTAATGGGATTGCTGGGTCAAATGGAATTTCTGTTTCCAGGTCCTTGAGGAATCGTGACACTGTCTTCCACAATAGTTGAACTAATTTACACTCCCACCAACAGTATAAAGTGTTTCTATTTCTCCACATCTTCTCCAGCATCTGTTGTCTCCAGATTTTTAAATGATCGCCATTCTAACTGGCGTGAGATTGTATCTCAATGTAGTTTTGATTTGCATTTCTCTAATGTCCAGTGATGATGAGCATTTTTTCATAAGTTTGTTGGCCTTACATATGTTTTCTTTTGTAAAGTGTCTGTTCATATCCTTCACCCACTTTTGAATGGGTTTGTTTTTTTCTTGTAAATCTATTTTAGTTCTTTGTAATTCTGGATATCAGCCCTTTCTCAGATGGGTAGACTGCCAAAATTTTTTCCCATTCTGTTGGTTGCTGATTCACTCTAATGACTGTTTCCTTTGCCATGCAGAAGCTGTGGAGTTTTATTAGGTCCTATTTGTCTATTTTGGCTTTTGTTGCCAATGCTTTTGGTGTTTTGGTCATGAAGTCCTTGCTTACACCTATGTCCTGAATGGTTTTGCCTAGATTTTCTTCTAGGGATTTTATGGTGTTAGGTCTTATGTTTAAGTCTTTAATCCATCTGGAGTTAATTTTAGTGTAAGATGTCGGGGTCCAGTTTCTGCTTTCTGCATATGGCTAGCCAGTTTTCTCAACACCATTTATTAAACAGGGAATCCTTTTCCCATTGCTTGTTTTTGTCAGGTTTGTCAAAGACTGGATGATTGTAGATGTGTTGTGTTGCCTCCGAGGCCTCTGTTCTATTCCATTGGTCTATATCTCCGTTTTGGTACCAGTACCATGCTGTTTTGATTACTGTAGCCTTGTAGTATAGTTTGAAGTTCGGTAGTGTGATGGCTCCCGCTTTGTTCTTTTTGCTTAGAATTGACTTGGCTATGCAGGCTCTCTTTTGGTTCCGTATGAAGTTTAAGGTGGTTTTTTCCAGTTGTGTGAAGAAGGTCATTGGTAGCTTGATGGGGATAGCGTTGAATGTACAAATTACTTTGGGCAGTATGGCCATTTTCATGATATTGATCCTTCCTAACCATGAGCATGGAATGTTTCTCCATCTGTTTGCGTCCTCTCTTATTTCCTTGAGCAGTGGTTTGCAGCTCTCCTTGAAGCTGTCCTTTATATTCTTTGTTAGTTGTACTCCTAGGTATTTTATTCTCTTTGTAGCAATTGTGAATGGCAGTTTGTTCTTGATTTAGCTCTCTTTAAGTCTGTTGCTGGTGTATAGGAATGCTTGTGATTTTTGCACATTGATTTTGTATCTTGAGACTTTGCTGAAGTTGCTTATCAGTTTAAGAAAATTTTGGGCTGAGACAATGGGGACTTCTAAATATACAATCATGTCATCTGCAAAATTTGACTTCCTCCTTTCCTAACTTAATATCCTTTATTTCTTTTTCTTGCCTGAGTGCTCTGGCTAGAATTTCCAATACTATATTGAATAGGAGTGGTGAGAGAGGGCATCTACTGCCAGATTTCAAAGGGAATGCTTCCAGTTTTTGCCCATTCAGTATTATATTGGCTGTGGGTTTGTTGTAAATAGCTTTTATTATTTTGAGATACATTCCGTCGATACCCAGTTTATTGAGAGTTTTTAGCATAAAGGGCTGCTGAATTTTGTTGAAGGCCTTCTCTGCATCTATTGAGATAATCATGTGGTTTTTAATCTTTGGTTCTGTTTATGTGGTGAATTAATGTTTATAGACTTGTGTATGTTTAACCAGCCCTGCATCGCCAGGATGAAGCCTACTTGATGGTGACAGATAAGCTTTTTGATGTGCTGTTGCAATCGGTTTGCCAGTATTTTATTGAAGATGTCTGCATCTATGTTCATCATGGATATTGGCCTGAAGTTTTCTTGTTGAGTCACTGCTGAGTTTTGGTATCAGGATGATGTTGGTCTCATAAAATGATTTAGGGAGGAGTCCCTCTTTTTGGATTGTTTGGAGTAGTTTTAGAAGGAGTGGTACCAGCTCCTCTTTGTATGTCTGCTAGAATTTGGCTGTGAACTTATCTGGACCTGGGCTTTTTTTCATTGGTAGGCTAATAATTGCTGCCTCAACTTCAGCCCTTGATATTGGTCTATTCAGGGTTTCTTCCTGGTTTAGGCTTGGGAGGGTGCAAGTGTTCAGAAATTTATCCATTTCTTCCAGGTTTACTGGTTTGTGTGCATAGAGTTGTTTGAAATAATCTCTGATGGTGGTTTGTATTTCTGTGGAATCTGTTGTGATATCCCCTTTATCATTTTTTATAGCATCTATTTGATTATTCTCAGTTTCCATTTTTATTAATCTGGCTAGTGGTCTACTTTGTTGATCTTTTTGAAAAACCAGCTCCTGGATTTATTGATTTTTTGAAGGGCTTTTTGTGTCTTTATATCCTCCAGTTCTGCTCTTATCTTAGTTATTTCTTGTCTTCTGCTAGGTTTTGAGTTTTTTTATCTTGATCCTCTAGCTCTTTCAATTTTGACGATAGGGTGTCAATTTTACATCTTTTCTTGTTTCTCATGTGGGCATTTATTGCCATAAAATTTCCTCTATACGCTGCTTTAAATGTGTCCCAGAGATTCTGGTACGTTGTGTCTTTGTTCTCCTTGGTTTCAAAGAACATCTTTGTTTCTGTCTTCATTTTATTGTTTATCCAGTCAACATTCAAGAGCCAGTTGTTCAGTTTCCATGAAGTTGTGTGGTTCTGAGTTAGTTTCTGAATTCTGAGGAGCCAGTTGTTCAGTTTGCCTGAAGTTGTGTGGTTCTGAGTTAGTTTCTGAATTCTGAGTTCTAATTTGATTGCACTGTGGTCTAAGAGACTGTTTGTTATGATTGCCATTCTTTTGCATTTGCTGAGGAGTGATGTACTTCCAATTACATGGTCAATTTTAGAGTAGATGTGACGCGGTGCTGAGAAGAATGTATATTCTGTGGATTCGGGGTGGAGAGTTCTGACATGTCTATTAGGTTGGCTTGATCCAGGTCTGAGTTCAAGTCCTGGATATCCTTGTTAATTTTCTGTCTCACTGATCTATGTAATATTGACAGTGGAGTGTGAAAGTCTCCCACTATTATTGTGTGAGAGTCTAAGTCTCTTTGCAGGTCATTAAGGACTTGCTTTATGCATCTGGGTGCTCCTGTACTGGGCATGTATATATTTAAGATCATTAGCTCTTCTTGTTGCATTGATCCGTTTACCATTATGTAATGCCCTTCTTTGTCACTTTTGATCTTTGTTGGTTTAAAGTTTATTTTATCAGAGACTAGGATTGCAACTCCTGCTTATTTTTGCTCTCCGTTCACTTGGTGGGTCTTCCTCCATCCCTTTATTTTGAGCCTATGTGTATCCTTGCATGTGAGATGGCTTTCCTGGATACAGCACACCAATGGGTTTTGACTTTTTATCCAATTTACAAGTCTGTGTCTTTTGATTGGGGCATTTAGCCCATTTATATTTAAGGTTAATATTATTATGTGCCATTTTGATGCTAGTGAGTTGTTTTGCCCATTAGTTGATGCAGTTTCTTCATTGTGTCAATGCTCTTTACCATTTGGTATGTTTTTGGAGTGGCTGGTACTGGTTGTTCCTTTCTATGTTTCGTGCTTCTTTCAGGAGCTCTTGTAAAGCAGGCCTGATGGTGATGAAATCCCTGAGAAATTGCTTGTTCATAAAGGATTTTATTTCTCCTTTGCTTATGAAGCTTAGCATGGCTAGATATGAAATTCTAGGTTGAAAGTTCTTTTCTTTAAGGATGTTGAGTATTGGCCCCCTCTCTCTTCTGGCTTGTAGAGTTTCTGCTGAGAGATTCACTGTGAGTCTGATGGGCTTCCCTTTGTGGGTAACCCAACCTTTCTCTCTGGCTGCCCTTAGCATTTTTTCCTTCATTTCAACCCTGGTGAATCTGACAGTTATGTGCCTTGGGGTTGCTCTTCTTGAGGAGTATCTTTATGGTGTTCTCTGTATTTCCTGGACTTGAATGTTGGCCTGCCTTTCTAGGTTGGGGAAGTTCTGGATAATATCCTGAAGAGTATTTTCCAGCTTAGATTCATTCTCTCTGTCACATTCAGGTACACCTATCAAATGTAGATTAGGTCTTTTCACATAATCCCATATTTCTTGGAGGCTTTGTTCATTTCTTTTACTTTTTTTCCTCTAATCTTGCCTTCTCATTTTATTTCATTGAGTTGATCTTCAATCTCTGATATCCTTTCTTCTGCTTGGTTGATTCAGCTAATGAAACTTGTGTATGCTTTACAAAGTTCGTGTGTTGTGTTTTTCAGCTCCATCAATTCATTTATATTCCTCTCTAAGCTGTTTATTCTCATTAGCATTTCATCAGACCTTTTTTCAAGGTTCTTAGTTTCTTTGCATTGGGTTAGAACATGATCTTTTAGCTCAGAGAAGTTTGTTATTACCCACCTCTGAAGCTGCTTTCTGTGAATTCATCAGACTCATTCTCCATCCAGCCTTGTTCCCTTGCTGGCGAGGAGTTGTGATCCCTTGGAGGAGAGGCGTTCTGGTTTTGGGTGTTTTCATCCTTTTTGCACTGGTTTCTTCCCATCTTTATAGATTTATCTACCTGCGGTCTTTGTGGTTGGTGACTTTCAGATGGGATCTCTGAGTGGACATCCTTTTTGTTGCTGATGAAGTTACTTCTTTCTGTTTCTTAGTTTTCCTTCTAACAGTCAGGGCCCCCTGCCGTACGACTCCTGGAGGTCCACTCCAGACCCTGCTTGCCTGGGGATCACTAGCAGTGGCTGCAGAATAGTAGGGTTACTGCCAGTTTCTTATTCTGTTATCTTTGTCCCAGAAGGATACCCACGAGATGTCAGCCTGAGCTCTGCTGTATGAGGTGTCTCTTTGATTACACAGGGGTCGGGGAGCTGCTTGAGGAGACAATCTGTCCCTTGTAGGAGCTCAAGTGCTGAGCTGTAAGCTCTGTTGTTCTGTTCAGAGCTGCTGAGCAGGTATGTTTAAGTCTGCTGCAGTGGAAGTCATAACTGCCTTTTTTTCCCAGGTGCTCTGTCCCAGGAAGGTAGGGCTTTATTTGTAAATTCCTGTCATTCTGCTGCCTTTTTTCAGAGATACCTTGCCCAGTGAGGAGGCTGCCTAGTCACAGTCTGCCAGCAAAGGCGTTGCTGAGCTGCCGTGGACTCTGCCTAGCTGCTGTCTAAACTTCCTTACAGTTTTGTTTATAGGGGTATAGTCTGACCTGCCTCAGTAATGGTGGTCTGCCTCAGTAAAGGCAGACTGCCTCAGTAGTGGCAGACTACTCGGAAGTGGCGGACTGCCTCGGTAATGATGGACACCCTTCCCCTCACAGAGTTGGATCGTCCCAGATCCAGCTTTGCTTGCTGTGAAACTCTCAATCCAGAGTGTTTCAGATTGCTGGTCTTTGTCGGGGTGGAACGAGCTAAGCCAGATCACCTGGCTCCCTGTTTCAGCCCCCTTTTTTTCAGTTGAACAGGTGACTCTGTCTCCCAGGCACTCCAGTTGCCAGTTGAAACAGCACCCAGATTTGTGTGAGTTTTTGTGTGGAGACCCACTGCACCAGCTGAAAACAGCAATGCTGGAGACTCGTGGCACTTTTCTGCCTGGGAATCTCCTGGTCTGTGGGCAGGAAAAATTCATTTGGAAATGCGGTGATTACTCGCCCTCTTCGTTTTCACTGGGAATTGAAATCCAGAGCTGTTCCTATTCAGCCACCTTGGATCGTCCGCTGTCTCAGGTTTATAATTTAAAGCTGTGCTTCGCACAACTCACAGGTACCTGTGAATGCTATGTGTACAATGCAAACCTGACCATGCCTTAAAACACACTACTTTGAGGACAAAGTACAGATGCTGAACCTGCTTATGTGGAGAGATCTGGCCCCTGCCTATTGCTCTATTTTGCTCTTCCTGCAATTCTTCAAATGCCAGATATCATATGCCTTAGGGCTTTCTCCAACATGCTTTGAAATTTTGTTGTGTTTCCTTTCAATGTGTGTGCATGGGAAAACGAGCAAAATTTATTTTACATTTTGCCTATTTTTCTTTGCTAAAAAACCATGTCTCTTTATGTGCCTTTATGTAAACCTATTTCAGAAAAGTGTAAATTACAGAAATGCTTCTCTTATAAAAAATATTTTTCTCATCAAAAAACATAATTATTTGTAATAATTAAATACAAAAAAGAATGAGTAAAAAATAAAAATCACTGCCAGAACACATCTTACTAACATTAGCATTTTTGGTTAAATTCCCTTCACACACACACACACACACACAGATTTTTAATGTAGTTGTAATCATACCAAATGTGTAACTTCATAAGTTGCATTTCATTTATGATTATATTATAAACTTTATTCAAAGACATACTAGTACTTGAAATTAAAAAAAAAGTTTAATGGTTGCATAGTCCATCTAGTAGACATATTATTATTGTTCAACTACATGGTTTTCCTTATTTTTTGATTAGAAGCAATCATAGGATGAATAATACCTTGGGGCAAAGACTTTTTCACATTCACATCCTGAAGTTCTATATCAAATGATAAAATTGCTTGGTTAAATATTTTAAATACTTTAAGGTTCTCAATTGTGTGGAATTAACTCTCCAAAAGACTAATTATATACATGTATACTACCAACAGCAATTTGTATCCATTTAGCAACATAATCACAAAAAAATCTTTTTTGCTGATTTCAAAAGTGGAAAAAAGTATTTCTATCTTGAAGTTGTTTTTCTTTGATAAATACTAATATTGTGTTTGAAATTAAGTCTTGCTTTAAAATGGGATGTTAAATAAAGCTATAAAAGTAAAATATCCCTAAATATTTTAAAATAGGGTAAACTTACCTTTCTGGGATAGTTATAAATGTTATAACCCTCATTCCTTTAATGTAATCATGGTACAATGACCTTCATTCTTAAAGTCCTACAATAGGGAAATTATTCTTTAAAATAAAGGCTTACTCAAATCTCTATAAGCCAAAGATGACAGATAAATTAATCTCTATACAATTACATAATAGAATAATAAGCTAGTTGTGCTTATAAATGCTCCCTAGTGAGATATTAATGTCTCTTGAGTACATTTGAGAAATCAGTGTTTTCATGACATCATACAATACTCACAAAAGAATAATTTGGAAAATGTTAATAACAACTCTGAAATACAATAAAGTTATAAGTTTTCTGACTTACTAGCTGGTGATTCCTAGAACCCATCAAGGGTTTTAGTAACTCAATTTTATAACAATTTGCAATTAAAACAGCATGAGAAAAAAATCTGAAAACAAGACTGTCTGGATCAGTCATCATATTTGTTTTTCGCCCATGCAGTTTCTATTTTTATTAACAAACCAAAGCAGTTTCAAAAATATTATGATATATACCACAAAATACCGTAAGACTTCACTCTGTTCATCCTAAGAAGATTCTTTCAACATATATAAAATTTAAATAATGATTTATCATACTTGCTGCTAGTGATCAATGCATTTTTCTACATTCACCCAAATAAACTAAATATTGACACCACGAATTCATGGTAAACACTATAGTGTTTACAAGCTGACAAGTTTATGTCATTTTTCTAAAATTTTACCACAGAAAATTATGTTACAGGTTCCAAGTGATTTATTAGGCTGGAACAAAAGAACTAGTGTAAACTATGATAAAGGAACATACAAATCACTGTAATGAAATGCTTATATGTGCTTAGAAGCTTCATGTGAACTTTTTAAAGTCTCTGCATCCCAGTTTCATCATGTATTAAAAATCCATTTTATGAAATGTAAAAGTAGGAAAAAACAATATTAGCACTTCTTATGCTTTCTCTCTGTCCTTGCCCAATATTCCAGCCTCTAGTATACTTAACTGAGGGATTTCACCCGGTCTCACCACATCAATTAACACTAGTATATGGATAATTTCCAAAATCTATATTTAGAGCCCGATTCATGCTCCTGACCCTTAGACTCAGATTTCCAATTGTCTGTACAGTACACAGATGATGCTGTTCCACAGACAGCTCAAACTCAACGGATCCACAAGTGAACTTGCCCCTTCTCCTGAGATGTCCAACATCTCTCAAAGCAGGCAATTTCACACTTCAACCTTTTCCCTTTCTCTTACACCTGGCCATTGCTTGGGGCTTAATGATTTTACCTCCATTATATTTTAAATTCCTAACTTCCTTCCATTCCTATCTTATCAATGCTAAAGCAATATTTCTCAAGGAGGACACTGGACAGGATATATCTTAATCTGGTTAGTGATGGCTTCCGTGCCAGACTGCCTGGGTTCCATTTTAGCTTCAATGTCTACTAATTCTGTTGTTTGGGAAAAGTATGTTTCTGATTCAATTTCCTCATGTGAAAATGGGATTACAGGTGCTCCTCAACTTATGACGAGGCTACATCCCAAAGAACCCACCATAAGTTGAAAATATCTTAAGTCAAGGCCATTTAATACACCTAACCTATTGAATATCATAGCTTAGCCTAGCCTATCTTAAATGTACTCAGAATATTTATATCAGGATACCGTTTGACAAAATTATCTAACTAAAGCCTATTTTATAATAAAGTGCTAAATATCTCATGTAATTCACTGAATACCATAACTAAAGGATGGTTTCTACTGAATGCAGATAGCTTTCATACCATCATACAGTTGAAAAAGCCTAAGTCAAACCACTGTAGCCAAGGTATCTGTAATGACAGTACCCACCAAATAGGACTGTTGTAAGAATTAAATGAGCTAACAGTGGTAAATTATTTAAAACAGTGCCTTGCATACACTAAGTACATAATAATTGTGAGCAGGTAGTAATGAGGAAAGTAATGGTGCAAGACTTCATCATTTGCTTGAACAACTACAACAGTCTTTTTTTTTTTTTTTTTTTTTTTAGAAAGGGTATTGCTTATTCACCCAGGCTGGAATGTAGTGGCATGATTGAGGTTCACTGTAGCCTTGACCTCCTAAGCTCTAGTGATCCTCCCACATCAGCCTCCTGAGTAGCTGGGACCTATATTCTGTAGCATTTTGCCCAATTATCCAGGCTATAACAAATATATATAACAAGTGGAAGGAAAGCATAGGACTGATGATGGAAATGGCAATTAAAATACATGGAACTATTCTCTCAACAAGAAAATGCATGGGTGATTACACAGGGAAAACATCTCAACAAACATACCAAAAAATCCTTATGGAATTTTCTAACTCTTGGTTTAGGATATTTATCTTCTAAAATATTTTTTATTACCACTTTTAAAATGTCAAAAACATCTTATAATTCCCACACAAGTTATTCTTGAATTTTAAAATATCATATATAAAACAACTATACATTAAAAAAAATACTATTCATGTCATTACAACCAAAAATGTAAAATTCCTGAATTTCAAACTTGGGGAAAGGATTTGATTATTTTCTTCCCCTCCTTTCAGACACTTGCTACTGGTATGGCAAACTGACGGCTTTCAGGGAAATCATCTTTGGAGAGGATGAGATTTGCTTGTGGTAAAATGTATAAACAAAGAAATGGCTGGAGGTCAGCCAGGAGGAATGCCAAAAAAACTCCTAAATGATCAGACCGCAGAGCTAGTAACATAATTAAAACCACTGGGCCACAGAGGGTATTTTACACTTAAACAAGGAACTTTAGAACAGACGGGTTCCCTAAGAGATGAAGAGGAAAAAGTACCCAACTCCAGAATCACTGCACAGATACAATGTTGGCTCAGGGCACAGCTGGATACTCACATGCAGCCACAGAGATCAAGACAAAAAGAAAAGAAAGGGTAGAAGAGTTCATTTAGGTTGATATGAGAAAAAAATTATCCTTTGTTTTCACATTACCAAAGTGGGTTTTGAGTCATTAAATTATTTTAATAAAATGTTTAAATTATTCATTAAGTTCTATAAGCCCATTATTTCTAGAGGGCTATAATATTTTATTACATCTGCATCCACTTTCCCTTAGCTAAAATACATTTTCTTTAATATATTTAACATGAAAAATGTAAGGCGCGATTGGGAGGAAGATGGCGCTCTAGAAGCAACTCACCACTGCAGCTCTCAGTCAAGACGCAGAGGGTAAGCAAACACCGCATTTTCAGACGGATCCTTATAGCCCACAGAGCGGGGGAAAAGCCCAGGTGTAAAAGGCACGCAGGACT
>JAPYYA010003635.1:0-12646 GCA_028533165.1 Leontopithecus rosalia | reverse complement strand
AAAAAAAAAAAAAAAAAAAAAATTAACTGTGTGTGATAGCATTCACCTGTAGTCCCAGCTACCAGGAAGGCTGAGGTAGGAGAATTGCCTGAACCAAGGAGGTTGCAGTGAGCTATTGTCATGCCTCTGGACTTCAGCCTGTCTCCAAGAAAATAAATGAAAAAGAAAAGAGGTGCAGCCCCTAAGGGAAATGAGCATAAAATAGGCATTCCTTATTCTATTTATTTTAGCTGACTTTTATTGTTTACCTCCTTTCCATGTTTCAATGTTGATAAAAACAAATCCTTATTTTCTCCTTTTTCTTCTTTAATGATGGCAAAGTATTGACCTAGTTTCTGCACATACTAGGAACAGTTGGTCCCTTCCAATTTGCTGGGGGTTGTCCTCTTGACCTCTGCAGTGTGGCCCAGGGGTTAAGGGCACAGCTTTTGCAGTCAAGCCTTGGTTTGAACCCCAGTTTTGCCACTGTATGACTTTGGACAAATAATTTCCTCAGTTTCTCTTTTCATCTGTAAAAGAGGCATAATGTTAGGACCTACCTCAGAGGATGGTCTTGAGGATTGGCAAGGAAGAATAATAGGTGTTTCTTCTGGTGTGGAGTCCTTTATGAATACTCATTAAATGCAGTTGCTTTTATAATTGGTAAAGAATTAGACTAGAGAAGCTAAATCCTAATATAACGTGAAGAGAATGGAAGTAAATTGGAATTCTTTCATCTTTACTGTCTGGGGTTTTGTTGACTTCTTGAACGCCATAGAATAGCAGTCACAGTTTTGCTTAAAATGGTATCAAATTCTGGGTGGGCAGTTTTGTATCTCTTTAAAGGAAAGTGCCTGAGCTTATAAATGCCAATGTTGCTATGCCACACATTCTTTCCTACTGAAGTTAACTGTGCTGAAACATGGACCGAATGCCTCTTTGGAAACAAGCTTTAAGGATCTGTAGCAAGTTTTCTGAATATCTTCCTTCCTAATGTTAAAGGATAAAGCACATTAAAATCTAAAGAGTTTATTTGAGCAAACAGCCATTCATGAATCAAGCCGCACCAAAACTGAAGTGGTTCAGGCTTCCCGGGAAGAGTATGAAGGGAGGCTTTTAGAGGGTATATGAGGAAGCATAGGCAAGGAGTTGGTTGAAGTTTGAATTGTTGCCTTATTTAGGTTATCCCAGTGGTAAGTATCTGATTGTGTAACTAATGCTCAGTTAGCCATTTAGGATTGGCTGAGCTTAAGTTTCATTTAGTTTAATGTGGAACTGGGTGTTGGATCCATCTTGGTATAATGGCTTCCCCCTAAGTTATTTTAACATGAGGCAGTTATTGTTGCCTTTAAGATGGGTTTTTGATTTTTGGAAATTAGACATCAATTGGTACCAAGGCTGGGGAATAAGATTAAGTAAAGCAGTACATCACATTTGGTCAAAAAGTGAGTTCTGGAAGAAGTTTCCAAAGAGGAATTTGGGAATGTTTTGCATGTTGGCCTTTTGAAGTTCGATGATTCTTTCAGTACACAAACTCCAACATACTTGTTAAAAATCCCCACAGTTCCTGATCCCAGTTTCCCCAGACTCCTCCTGAAGGTATCAGAGAAAGAAGATAGCCCTCTCTTTGTGTCCTTCTGAAGTCTGCCTTTCCAGTGAGCATAGGAAGTACTTTGTGGTGGCAGACCCAACTCCTGAACCTCCATGTGTTGGGTCAGGCCAAATGAAAAGGACGCAGGTTGGAATTTTACTGATTTGAGGCATTGCCAGGCCCTTTTGTGCAAATAGACCCTGAAGAGCTCATTTAAAAGGCGTAACCATTTCCTGATTTAGATTCTGAGGGGGTTTTTGGTTTGGTTTTGTTTTACTATTGTTCACCATCATGAGCTTACCATACACTTTTTTTTTCTTGAGATGGAATCTCGCTCTGTCTCCCAGTCTGGAGTGCAGTGCCGCGCTCTTGGCTCACTACAACTTCTGCCTCCTGGGTTCAAGTGATTCTTGTGCCTCAGCCTCCCAAGTATCTGGGATTACAGGCACCTGCCCGCACGCCTGGCTAATTTTTATATTTTTAGTAGAGATGGGGTTTCACCATTTTGGCCAGGCTGGTCTCGAACTCCCGACCTCAGATGATCTGCCTACCTTGGCCTTCCGAAGTACTGGGATTACAGGTGTGAGACACAGTGCCCAACCCATACATGTTTTTATTGACCACAGTTAAATGCATTTAGAAATTCATAGTACTGATGAAAGGTAGCAAGCTTCCTACCCTCATTGTCTGGACTGCACTTAGGTAGCTCTCAGCACAAACCACTGCCCTCAGGGGCTTGTGCCTCCTGCTGGGGGCGGTCAGTAACATAGAAGCCATGCTCCTGTATTGCCCTGTAGAGTGTGATGTATTTGGATGCCAGCCTTGTCCGAGGGACCACGTACTTCTCCGTAAATTCACTCTTGTCCAGTTGCTCTCTACCTTCTGCCATCAGAACGCAGTTAATGAACATGAGAGTGTAAGTGTAGCAGTTGTAGTGGTCTTCCTCATACCTTGAAGAGAACAAAGGCATTGGGAGGAAAAGGCTGCTCAGGAACAGGCCGTGAAGCTAACAAAGGCCTTTCCTAACTGAAATTGAGTGCTTCAGTGAGCAGAGCTTCTGAGTGTGCTGGCTCATGTGGTTAAGAAGGTTCAAGATGTGCAATTCAGGCCAGGTGTGGAGGCTCACACCTATAAACCCAGCACTTTGAGAGGCCAAGGTGGGAGGATCACTTGAGGTCAGGAGTTCGACACTGGCCAGGCCAACATGGTGAAACTCCATCTCTACAAAAAGACGTCTTCTGAAATGTTGGGAGAGAGGAATTGAGAAATTAAGTTGAAATTGCTAAAATTACAAATAGAAACTTAAGTATTTTTACATTTTCAGCATTGTTTTTTGTTTTTTTTTTCTTTTTTGGAGTCGGAGCCTCACTGTTGGCCAGGCAGGAGTGCAATGGCACAATCTTGGCTCACTGCAACCTCCACCACCTGGGTTCAAGTGATTCTCCTGCTTAAGCCTCCTAAGTAGCCTCCCAACTAGGGACTACAGGTGTCTGCCACCATGCTTGGCTAATTTTTGTATTTTTAGTAGAGTTGGAGTTTTACCATGTTGGCCAGGCTGGTCTCAAACTTCTGACTGCAGGTGATCCACCTGCCTCAGCCTCCCAAAGTGCTGGGATTATAGGCATGAGCCATTGTGCCCGGCCTGAACATTGGTTTTTAAAATTTTTGTTTTAAGGAAATATAATATTGGACTTGCTGTATACGTGTAAAATATACCTTGTCACATAACTAAAATAACCGAATATAGGTTCTAGTTTTTTTTTTTTACCTCTTACAGTGCTGTGATTTTTTTGTATGTGTATGCTGACCCACCTGCAGAAAACCTAAGGTAGTTCAACCTCTGTTTAAATTCTGTTAGAGATGCTAATATCTCCATGTGAACTCAATGTGAAGCTAAATGCTGCTGAGTCCTCTGTGAGCTGAGACCATACAGAGATCCCACTTGAATAACATGTGAGTGCCAGTGAGGGTCACCCTTTGCAGCCATGTACCTGTGAGGCAACCAGGCCCCCGAGGTGGAGAAGTCTTCCAGGTACTTGTCCCATTGCTCCATCATTCCATACATGTTGGGCTGCAGTAATGGGATGCTTATGCTCTGCTCCCACCCTGCTCCATCTCGCTGGACACCGTGTGCACTGTAATTATACACAACCCCTACAAACAAAAACCAAAGTCATGTGGAGCCTCAAGGAAACACACACGTCTGTGAAAAAGGGACATCAGAAAATGACAGTAGCCACATGGTAACTTTACATAATATAAATCTAGGCAGGAGGTTTTAGAATCTCCTTCCACCTAATAAGATTTAGATTTGCCTAGAGTCAGGGAGGGGGTTTAATGTAGCCTTCCCTGTTAGCAGCAAAGCATTTCCTTGAGAGAACCGCAGTTCTAGCTCTACCTGCAGTTCAGGGCTGTGAAGTTGCTCCCAGGAAGCGGAGATAGTAATAGGCACCACGATCATCATCTCCAATATTTTTATTGAAGTTCTCTATTTACCAGTGGTTCAATCTTGTTTCCTTAAATCAGGAACATATTACCACCTGATAAAGATGAGTGGTAAGTATGACTGTTCTTGTGGGTAACTGAGTTCAGAACTGGTCTGGGTTTCTGATCACAGTGTCAATTTCAATTTCTTTTTTTTTTTTTTTTTTTGAGACGGAGTTTCGTTCTTGTTACCCAGGCTGGAGTGCAATGGCAGGATCTCTGCTCACCGCAACATCTGCCTTTGGGGGTCAAGCAATTCTCCTCTCTCAGCCTCCCAAGTAGCTGGGACTACAGGCACGCGCCACCATGCCCAGCTAATTTTTGTATTTTTAGTAGAGACGGGGTTTCACCTTGTTGACCAGAATGGTCTCGATCTCTTGACCTTGTGGTCCACCTGCCTTGGCCTCCCAAAGTGCTGGGATTATAGGTGTGAGCTACCGCGCCCGGCCCACAGTGTCAATTTCTCTTTGCTCATCGGGTAAGGCTGTTATCAGACTTCACCATGCCCAGGCTACACATCCTGCAGGTGGCTCCACCCAGACTCTTTTCCTGCAGACAAGAAAGCTTCTGGCTGAAGAGTTGCACACTGCCCTCAGAGCTATAGGTGGCCAAAGGAACTGTTTTGTTTAATTTTCACTTTCTTTAAAAAAAAAACAAAAACACTGCAGTCCCCACTACACCCTACTTTACTCCTGAAGTCCCTGGAGTGTGGGGACCCAGTGGTAGTTGGCTGAGCATAGAAAGGATTGGAAATCAGAGGGCCTGTTTCCAGATTCTGGTTCGGATACAAGATGTGAGGTCTTGGGCAACTCAGCCTCACTGGACATCTGTTTCTTCCTCTTTTAAAAACTAATAAAAAATGTACAGGTTTGTGAGGCTCTTCACTGAGAAAACTAAAAGAGCTTTCAAATATTTCATATCGTTAGTAGTAATTTGCCATAAAGTCAAATATTTCTCATTTGGGGGCAGTGCACACCTCATGGTGGAGTATGAGAACCCAGTGAATAATGGAATCACTCATTAGATGCTGCCGTAATCTAATCTTCTTTACAAATACTACTTTCCTTTTTCTGGGTATTGGGTTTTGTTTTAAGCTATGAAACCGCACTTACCTTTTGTATTAGTTATTCCAACATGAAGATTAGACCTTCCATCATACTCCCTGAAAGAAACAAGGTTTGTTTTTTTCTGGTTTGCATGTGTTTGGCATGAAGAATTGGCATTTAAAGTAGGAGGAGGCTAGGCACAGTGGCTCAAACCTGTAATCCCAGCACTTTGGGAGGCCAAGGCAGGCGGATCACTTGAGGCCAGCAGTTCAAGACCATCCTGGTCAACATGGTAAGACCCCATTTCTACTAAAAATACAAAAATTAGCCAGGCATGTTGGTGTGTGCCTGTGATCCCAGCTACTCGGAAGGCTCAGGCACAAGGATCACTTGAACCCGGGAGGTGGAGGTTGCAGTAAGCCAAGATTGCACCACTGCACTCCACCTTGGGTGATAGAACGAGAGACAGTCCAAGCAAATAAGTAGGAGGAGAGCAGGCTGGGTGCAGTGGCTCATGCCTGTAATCCCAGCACTTTGGGTTGCTAAGGTGGGAGGATCCATTGAGGCCAGGAGTTTGAGACCAGCCTGGCCAACATGGTGAAACCCTGTTTCTACTAGAAATAGAAAAATTAGCTGGGCATGGTGGGGCATGCATCCCAACTACTTGGGAGGCTGAGGCATGAGAATCGCTTGAACTTGTGAGGCGATGATAGCACTAAGTGGAGAATATACCACTGCACTCCAACCTAGGCAACAGAGTAAGACTGTCTCAAAAACAAAAAAGTAGGGGGAGAGCCAGACATGGTGGCTGTTGTCTGTAGTCCCAGCTCCTTGGGAGGCTGAGCTGGGAGGATCACTTGAGCCCATGGGTTCAAGGCTACGGTGAGCTATGATTGTACCACTGCACTCCAGCCTCAGCAACATAGACCCTGACTCTAAAAAAACAAAACCCCAAAACAGTTTGGGCTTCATGATTCTGAATAGGTTCACATGAAGCTTCTGCCAGGCTTTGTAGTTAGGGTCTGAAGTGAACATAAAAAGAATAGGATGGGAAGGAGCATGTTGGTGAAACATAACTGAAGCTTGAGAGAGGCTTATATACCCTATTGCTAAACCTCCTATGCACCTACCATTTAAGTTAAGTTCAAATAGCCTTCCCTGTTATCAGCAAAACATTTTCTTGAAACAAACCCAGTTCTAGCTGTACCTACTGTTCAGGGCTGTGAAGTTGCCCCCAGGAAACAGAAACAATAGGTGATAGAATCATGATTATCTATTTTTATTGAAATTAAATATTTAATGTTTAAGATTAAAAATTAGGCTGGGTAGGCCAGGCATGGTGGCTCACGCCTATAATCCCAGCACTTTGGGAGGCTGAGGCAGGTGGATCACGAGGTCAAGAGATCAAGACCATCCTGGTCAACAAGGTGAAACCCCGTCTCTACTAAAAATACAAAAATTAGCTGGGCATGGCGGTACGCGCCTGTAGTCCCAGCTACTCGGGAAGCTGAGGCAGGAGAATGGCTTGAACCCAGGAGGCGGAGGTTGCAGTGAGCTGAGATTGTGCCATTGCACTCCAGTCTGGGTAACAACAGTGGAAACTCCATCTCAAAAAAAAAAAAATTAGGCCGGGCACAGTGGCTCATGCCTGTAATCCCAGCACTTTGGGATGCTGAGGGGGGCATATGAAGCCAGGAGTTGAAGACCAGCCTAGACAACATGGCGATACCTCATCTCTACTAAAAAATAAAATAATTAGCTGAGTGTGGTGGAGGGCACCTGTAATCCCAGCTACTCGGGTGGCTGAGACAGGAGAATCCCTTGAACCCAGGAGGCAGAGGTGGCAGTGAGCAGAGATTGCATCACTGCACTCCAACCTGAGCAACAGAGTGAGACCCTGTCTCAAAAAAATAAAAAGATTAGCAATCTTAATTTTAATCTTTGTTTTACAGATAAGGAACCAGAGACTCCTGGAACGGGTTAGAAGAACCAGGCTAGGAATCGGGGGGGCTTTATGATGCCAGAGCCTATAATGCCCTCTCTGCATTGGCTGCCTCCCTGAGCAAGGCTCAGGGATGCTGTCTGTTTAGCACCTAACATTATGACCAAAATGTTTTCCATACTTTGGTTCACTTCATCCTCATAGGGACCAGAAGGAAATTGTTTAAGGAAGTTAGTAAGCAGGAAGGTGAGTAGTCAACTCCCATTTTCTTATCCAAAATCAGCACTCTTGAGGGGACAGGAGAGTTAGGAGGGTAGACCCTAAGGACTATTAGACTAATGATACACAGGAGCCAAACACACTTCCTGAAGCACACACCAACATTCCACGAGACCCATGCTATTCTAAAGCCTGGCTTATATGGGACCGATCCTAATCCTATTGGCAAACTCCATGGGGACAATAAAATAGAAACCTGGCCAGGCACAGTGGCTCATACCTGTAATCCCAGCACTCTGGGAGGCTGAGGCAGGCGGATCACCTGAGGTCAGAAGTTTGAGACCAGCCTGGCTAACATAGTGAAACCCTATCTCTACTAAAAATACAGAAAGTAGCCAGCTACTCAGGAGGCTGAGGCAGGAGAATCGCTTGAACCCAGGAGGCGGAGATTACAGCAAGCCAAGATCACGCCATTACACTCCAGCCTGGGCAACAAGAGTGAAACTCCATCTCAGAAAAAAAAAAGGCATAATCCTTTCTTTTGCTTTCTGAATTCATTATTTTTGTTTGTACCAGCACTCTCAGCAAGAGGGAACTGAATTTGTTCTTAATCAAAGCCAGGTGGTGTCTATGATGGAAATAGAAGAATTCTAGTCTTCAGTTTAACTTGCCTCCATACAAAATAGTCTGTAAGTGCCAGTTTATCAGGCCCTGTACATTGTACCTGTTTGTCACTGAAACTACAACTTAACTGGCAGTAAAGGTATTAATTTAGATAAGATTAACTGCTGGGTCATTTTCCCACTTAGCCTCTGAGCACAAATTTTTCTCTCTGAAAACTGTATGAGCAGGTTTATTCTTCATATATTCCACATATATTCTTGCACTTATCATTGTAGGCACGCATGCACACCATCTATTTTTATGAAGCCAGTAGGCCTGCATCTCGGGATTTAAGGCCAAAGCACCAAAATAAATGTCCACCAAACCTCACACATTATACATTAAGAAAAGGAAGTTTTAGTGACTAAAACAGAAGGACAAGTTTGCACAATGCAGTTTAACACTTTAAAAAACACTGTACCTAAGAAATGTCCCCTGAGTTGGTCTGAGGAGGAATGAACATTTTTCCTGATGTCCATTAGTAAATGGATTAGCGATGCTAACAGGTGCTTCCTCCAGCTTCCTCGAGCCCAGGTCCTGCTGGCAGAGAGGGCAGCACTGGGGCACCCTGAAGCTGTAGATGTATTTCTCACAGTGGTTGAATTTAATTAAAGCCTTCCCAGCCTCTGTGCAGTGCATTGCTTTCGCCTCCTGGGATGCCAGGGGAGGATTCCGGAGACTTCCTTTTCCTCATTACACACCTGGCAAATGCACACCGCCCTGAGAAACCTGATCAATGGTGATGTCATCTTGACTGATGGCTTCAGAAGCCAAACCAGGTAGGATTAACCAGTAGCCAGGCCTCCCTGTAGACTGTTTCTTAAAGAGCTAGTTTCTGTTTGTTTATTTCCATTGTTGATGGTAACGGATGACTGCCAGCTTCTATTCGTCCTTTAAAGTCTCACTTTTCCGTGAAATCTTTCTCAGCTTCCCTTAGTCTTCCCTTGCAGTGGCAGCACTGCAAGTGGATTCATATTTCTATCAAAACTCTTTTATTTATTGATTTAGAGATAGGGTCTCACTCTGTCACCCAGGCTGGGGTGCAGTGGCACAATCTTGGCTTACTGCAACTTCCACCCCCAGGTTCAAGTGATTCTCCCACATTAGCCTCCCCAAGTAGCTGGGGCTACAGATGCACCATACCCAGCTAACTGTTGTATTAGCTGGGTATACAGCTATAGAGATGGGGGTTTCACCATGTTGGCCAGGCTGGAGTCCACCTCCTGAGCCCAAGTGATCTACCCATCTCAGCCTCCCAGAGTGCTGGAATTAGAGGCGTGAGCCACTGTGCCCAGCCTAGAAATGTTATTTAATCATTTAGTTTTGTTTCTCCTGTTAGTCTGTGAGCTTCTTGGAACTGGAAACCTTTATTTTTGTGTTTCCAGAATTTGATTAGATCATTTTGTTGTTGCATAAATAAATCCTTAATTTAAGGCTATTTTTTTTTACATTTTGTATTGTAAAAGTAATCTTGCTTATAAAAAAATTAATATCCAAAATGTTCAGGGGTTTTTATAAAAAATTAACAGCCCAGTTAGAAATAAGGATAGTGGTAACAGGAGGAGGATACTGATTTGGGAGAGGGCAGAAGTGGTTTCTGGGCTCCAAGGCTGTTGTGACTCATTAACTGGGTGTTAATAATATGGGAGTATTCTATTTGTGAAAAAGCATCATGCTGTGCATTTTATTATATGCACTAGATAATTTTTCAATTCTAAATTTAAAAGTTTTTAAATCTTTTGTGGGTACATAATAGGTGTATATATTTAAGGGATATACGGATTTATTTATTTATTTATTTATTTATTTATTTATTTATCTTAAGACGGAGTTTCGCTGTTGTTACCCAGACTGGAGTGCGATGGCACGATCTCGGCTCACCACAACCTCCGCCTTCTGGGTTCAAGCAATTCTCTTGCCTCAGCTTCCCGAGCAGCTGGGACTACAGGTACGTACCACCATGCCCAGCTAATTTTTGTATTTTTAGTACAGACGGGGTTTCACCTTGTTGACCAGGATGGTCTCGATCTCTCTCTCTTTTTTTTTTTTGAGACGGAGTTTCCCTCTTGTTACCCAGGCTGGAGTGCAATAGCGCGATCTCGGCTCACCGCAACCTCCGCCTCCTGGGTTCAGGCAATTCTCCTGCCTCGGCCTCCCGAGTAGCTGGGATTACAGGCATGCACCACCATGCCCAACTAATTTTTTTGTATTTTTAGTAGAGACGGGGTTTCACAATGGTGACCAGATGGCCTTGATCTCTTGACCTCGTGATCCACCCGCCTCGGCCTCCCAAAGTGCTGGGATTATAGGCGTGAGCCACCATGCCCGGCTTACATTTATATTTAAGATAGAGTCTCTCGGCCAGGCGCAGTGGCTCACGCCTGTAATCCCAGCACTTTGGAAGGCTATGATGGGTGAATCACCTAAGGTCAGCAACTTGAGACCAGCCTGGCCAACATGGTGAAGTCACATCTCTACTAAAAGTACAAAAGTTAGCCAAACATGGTGGTAAGCGCCTGTAATCCCAGTTACTCGGGAGGCTGAGGCAGGAGAATCGCTTGAAATTGAAAGGTGGAGGTTGCAGTGAGCCAAGATCATGCCACTGCACTCCAGCCTAGGTGACAGGAGCAAGACAACATCTCAAAAAAAAAAAAAAAGGCCAGGCGTGGTGGCTCACGCCTGTAATCCCAGCACTTTGGGAGGCCGAGGCGGGTGGATCGCGAGGTCAAGAGATCAAGACCATCCTGGTCAACACGGTGAAACCCTGTCTCTACTAAAAATACAAAAAATTAGCTGGGCATGGTGGCGCATGCCTGTAATCCCAGCTACTCAGGAGTCTGAGGCAGGAGAATTGCCTGAACCCAGGAGGCGGACGTTGCGGGGTTGCGGTGAGCCGAGATCACACCATTGCACTCCAGCCTGGGTAACGAGAGTGAAACTCCTTCTCAAAAAAAAAAAAGAGTCTTGCTCCTGCCACATAGGCTGGAGTGCAGTGGCACGATCTTGGCTCACTGCAACCTCCAGCTTCCAAGTTCAAGCGATTATCCTGCCTCAGCCTCCCAAGTAGCTGGGATTACAGGCGCTTACCACCATGTCTGGCTAATTTTTGTACTTTTAGTAGAGACGGGACTTCATGTTGTCCAGGCTGGTCTCGAATTCCAAACCTCAGGTGATCCACCTGCCTCGGCCTCCCAAAGTGCTGGGATTACAGGCATGAGCCACTGTGCCTAGCCTATGTGGAATATTTTGATACAGGTATACAGTCTGCAATAATCATATCAGGGTAGATGGGGTATACAGTTTAAAAATAATTTTTAGCTCGGTGTGGTGGTGCATGCCTGTAGTCCCAGTTACTCAGGTGGTTGAGATGGGAGGATCGCTTGAGCCTGGAAGATTGAGGCTGCATCAGCCAAAGTCATTCCACTACACTCTAGCCTGGGTGACAGAGCGAGACCCTGTCTCTAAATAAATGAAAATAATTTCAAGCAATCCCGTAAAAATATTTGGAAAAAAGTAATGTTCCTTCTCACATAACATTTTTCCATCTACCATATTCTACTCTCTGGAGAAAACTAATGGTATGTTAGGTTTTTTAAAACCTCAATATTGACTGCGTATGGTGGCTCACACCTATAATCCCAGAACTTTGTGAGGCTGAGCTAGGTGGATCGCTTGAGCCCAGGAGCTCAGGACCAGCCTGGGTAACATGGCGAGAGTCAGTCTCTACAAAAAATACCAAAATTAGCCAGGTTTGGTGGGGTACACCTGTAGTCCCAGCTACTTGGGAGGCTGAGGTGGGAGGATTGCTTGAGTCCAGGAAGTCTTGGCTGCAGTGAGCCATGCACTCCACTGCACTCCAGCGTAGGTGACAGAGTGAGACACTGTCTCTAAAACAAAAACCCTCAATATTGTCATATTGTATATTGTTTTGAAATTTGTGTTTTTGTCTCATCTTGGAAACTTCTCCACAATGTCAGTAATATAGGATTCTTTCAGATTGTATAGGAATCCACATTTTGGTTGTACTACATTTTAACCAAGGTCCAATTGATGCCTATAGTTCCAAAGATAAACATTCCTAAAGGGGAGACCCACAGAGAAGGTATCATGGCAGGTAAAGGCACTTTAGGAGGGTTAAGTATTTCACAATGTATGTTTAAATAAATTACGGTATGCTAAAATGCAGAAAAGTGCATCCTCCCACCTCAGTGTTATAACACGAGAATGATCATCAGACTCACAGAACTAGAAAGGGCCACAGAAATCATTTCAACCAAACTTCTCTTGTTATAGTTGTGAGTCACCATGCCTAGCCTATTTTATTTTTTGAGACAGGGTCTTGCTCTGTTACCCAGGTTGGAGTGTATTGGTGCAATCAGTGCTCACTGCAGCCTCAAACTTCTGGGCTCAAGTGATCCTCTCACTTCAGCCTCCCAATCAGCTGGGACTACTGATGCATACCAACACACCTGGCTAATACTTTAATTTTTATTTATTTTTTAAAAATTGCTTTTATTTATTTATTTTTTATTTTATTTTATTTTTTAATTTTTTTGTGGGGGGGAGGAAGGGAGGAAGGCAGGAAGGGATGAAGGAAGGAAGGGAGGAAGGGAGGGAGGGAGGGAGGGAGGGAAGGGAAGGAAGGAAATCAAGCAATGAGAGAGATATTGCTGACCTGGATCTAGAGGTTTACAAGTTGATTTCTTTCTTTTTTTGAGAGAG
>JAPYYA010003634.1:0-12648 GCA_028533165.1 Leontopithecus rosalia | reverse complement strand
GGCACAGCTTCTGCGCCGGCCTCAGGAGTCAGCGCTGGGAACCCGCGTGGCTCCTCCACTGGGAATCTTCTGCTCCTGAGCGACCAGAATTTGTCTGAAAGTGTGGCGTCCTCTAGTTCTATGAGCTTTAACTTCGAGCTGCAATCCCTAGATGTTAGCGATCGGCCATCTTGGATCGTTCCCTCATGCTATTCTTCTGAACATCCTTGGCTGAGAAATGGTTTCAGGTTTTGTAGAGACTTACTAGTATGTCTCAGCTCGTTCTGTTTCCCAGCATCAGTCAGCTGTATGAAAAATGTGTTTTTGTTCAGAACAAGGAACCTGTGAGAGATTCTCTTTACTAAAAACTCCCTCTCTGAACATATGGCTTACTAATGGGGAAGAGGTTAGTAAAACAACCTGACACCACAGATACACCATAATTTCTTTTTTTTTTCTTTAAAAAAACATATTTTAGGATCGGGGTACACAAGCAGGTTTGTTATATAAACTTGTGTCACGGGGGTTTGTTACACGGATTATTGTCCCCCAGGTACTAAACTTAGTACCCAGTAGTTATTTTGTATGCTCCATTCCCTCCTCTCTCAGGGAAACCCCACTGTCTGTATTCCCTTCTTCGTGTCCATGTGTTGTTATCATCTGGCTCCCACTTGTAAGTGAGAGCGTGTGGTATTTGTTTGATTTTCTGTTCCCGTGTTAGTTTGCTGAGGATAATGGCCTCCAGCCCCATCCGTGTTCCTTCAAAGGACATGATCTCATTCTCTTTTTTTCACTGCATAGTATTCCATGGTATGTATGTACCGCATTTTCTTTATCCAGTCTTCCACTGATGGGCATTTAAGTTGATTTTGTGTGTTTGCTATTGTGAATAGTGGTGCAGTGAACATATGCACACATGTGTCTTTATGATAGGCTGATTTATGTTCCTTTGGGTATAAACCCAGTAATGAGATGGCTGGGTCAGATGGTAGCTCTGGGCCAGGCATGGTGGCTCAGGCCTATAATTTGAGAGGCTGAGGTGGGTAGATCCTTTGAGCCCAGGAGTTTGAGACCAGGCTGGGAAACATGGCAAAACCCTGTCTCTACAAAAACATTGAAAAATACCCTAAGTTGGTCTGGGCACAGTGGCTCATGCCTATAATCAAGTACTTTGGGCGGCTGAGGCAGGCGGATCACCTGAGATCAGGAGTTCAAAACCAGCCTGGCCAACGTGGTGAAACCCCGTCTGTACTAAAAAATATTAAAAAATTAGCTGGACATGGTGGTAGGTACCTATAATTCCAGCTACTGAGGAGTCTTAGGGGAATTGCTTGAACCTGGGAGGCGGAGGTTGCAGTGAGCCGACACAGTGCCACTGCACTCCAGCCTGGGTGACAGCGTGCGATTCCTTCTCAAAACAAAAAAATAAAAATCAGCTAAGTGTGGGGGTGTGCACCTTGAGTCCCAGCTACTTGGGAGACTGAGGTGGGAGAATCACCTGACCCCAGGGAGGTCGAGGCTGCAGTGAGCTGTGATTGCACCATTGCACACTAGCCTGGGCAACAGAGTGAGACCCTCATCTCAAAAAAACCCCAAATGGTAGTTCTGTTTTTAGCTTTTTAAGGAATTGCCACACTACTTTCAACAATGTTTGAACTAATTTACATTTCCACCGAAAGTGAATAAACGTTTCCTTTTCTCTGCAACCTTGTCAGCATATGTTATTTTAATTTTATTATTATTGTGTTGTTTTTTTTTTCAAGATAGAGTCTTGCTCTGTCGCCCAGGCTGTAGTGCAATGGTACAATCTTGACTCCCTGCAACTTCCGCCTCCACCTCCTGGGTTCAAGCGATTCTCCTGCCTCAGTCTCCTGAGTAGCTGGAATTATAGGCACGTGCTGCCACACCTGGCTAATTTTTGTATTTTTAGTAGAGATGAGGTTTCACCATGTTGACCAGGCTGGTCTCGAACTCTTGACCTCGTGATCAAGCACTTTGGCGTCCCAAAGTGCTGGGATTACAGGTGTGAGCCACCACACTCAGCCCTATTTTTTTACTTTTTAATAACAGCCATTCTGACTGGTGTGAGATATCTCAATGTGGTTTTAATTTTCATTTCTCTGATGATCAGTGATAATGAGCTGTTTTTCATATGGTATTGGCCGAATGTATGTTTTCTTCTGAAGTGTCTGTTCATGTCCTTTGCCCACTTTTTCATGAGGCAGTTTGTTTTTTCTTTGTAAATTAGTTTAAGTTCCTTATAGAAGCTGGATATTAGACCTTTGTTAGAGACATAGTTTGCAAATACTTTCTCCACTTCTGTAGGTTGTTTACTGTTGATAAAAATTAATATGTATCTAACAAAAGAAAGTAAGAGTAAAATTTTGAGTCATAATTTACTATGAGGATTATATCTACCTGACAGGTTTTTTTAAAATTATTTCATATATATATACATATACATACGTATATGTATGTATATACGTATATATATATATACGTATGTATATATATACACACTTACATTTTTTTAAAGACAGGGTCGGTCACATGTGGTGGCTCACATCTGTAATCCCAGCACTTTGGGAGGCTGAGGTGGGTGGATCCCAAGGTCAAGAGATAGAGACTATCCTGACCAACATGGTGAAACCCCATCTCTACTAAAAGTACAAAAATTAGCCAAGTTTGGTGCCGGGCACCTGTAATCCCAGCTTCTTTGGAGGCTGAGGCAGGAGAATTTCTTGAACCTGGGATGTGGAGGTTGCAGTGAGCTGAAATTGCACAACTGCATTCAAGCCTGGATGACCAAGCAAGACTGTCTGAAAAAAAATAATAAAGACAGGGTCTTGCTCTGTCACCCAAACTGGAGTGCAGTGGTGCATTTGTAGTTCAGTGCAGCCTCAAACACCTGGGCTCCTCCCGCCTCAGCCTCCTAAAGGACTACAGGTGCACGCCACCATGCCTGGCTAATTTTTTTATTTTTTATTTCTTTTATATTATTTTAATTTTATTTTTTTTGAGACAGAGTCTCACTCTTGCCCAGGCTGGAGTGCAGTAGTGCAATCTTGGCACACAGCAACCTCCGCCTCCTGGGTTCAAGTGATTCTCCTGCCTCAGCCTCCTGAGTAGCTAGGACTATTTAGTAGAGATGGGGTTTCACCGGTTAGCCAAGATGGTCTTGCTCTCCTGACCTCATGATCTGCCCGCCTTGGCCTCCCAAAGTGCTGGGATTACAGGTGTGAGCCACCCCTGTGTTGCCCAGGCTGGTCTTGAACTCCTGGCCTCAACTGATCCTCCTGCCTTAGCCTCCCAAGGTGCTGAGATTTCAGGCATGAGCCACTGCACCCCACTTTATCTGACAGTTTTTGCACCTAAAAATAAAGTTTTTTTAATATGAGGAAAAATTAGGATGATTAGTCATTTTTTCTAGATACTGAAGATTTTTCTAGAGGTCATATATTAGTTCATAGCATTTTATTAAACTTTTATACACTGTACAGTCATTAAAAGTTGCATAAAATGTGATGTATATATGTTGCTTCTAATCTAGCTTATTTTTAAGGAGAAACTGGTCTTCTGAAGTTGGTTTTGTTATGCAGGACTGTGGTTCAGGGGTTCCCTGTTGTTTACCTCTTATTGTTTCATAACTGTTGTAACTTAAATGTGTGTAATTTAGCTTCTAATGCAAATGTTTAGCATTGGGTTTCTTGATACTCAGAATCCTTGTGAGGTAGATTTATACTCTTGAAATTATTTACCCATACAGAAACAGGGTCCAGTTTTATTCTGAAAAGTATTTAAAATATGTTATAAAAGTGGAGATTAAAAAGATAAATCTCAACCTTGTTTTTTAAACTTTTTTCTTTTACTCATAGTGTGTTATCCAGGATTTTCAAGCTTCAGTACTTCAAGTGTCAGATTCAACTTATGATGAACAGTATGTTTTCTTATTTAAATTGTTACTTTATAAATAAGGAAAGGATTTGTTTAAAAAATATCATGGAAAGTACTTAATTGAATAATGCTTAAAATATTCTCACTCCCATTATTTTACAAGTTGATAATTCCCTAGTAGTTGATCATTTTGGAGAGAATTAATTTTGTCTTTTGTGTGATACTGTTCAATACGTTTTCAGAGTGGCCGCACAGATGCCAACTGTTCATTATGAATTCCCCAATGGCTACAATTGCGATTTTGGTGCAGAGCGGCTGAAGATTCCGGAAGGATTATTTGACCCTTCCAATGTAAAGGTATAAAAGCTTATTTCATAATGAGCCCGGCTTTTTCTATATGTGTAAGGAGTGTTTGTGATTATAAAGTAAGTCTAAAATGTTTTGGATGTGCTTTAACTGTTTGAAGTTCTTCCATGTGACTGCTTGTTTTCTTTGGTTGTAGGGGTTATCAGGAAACACAATGTTAGGAGTCAGTCACGTCGTCACCACGAGTGTTGGGATGTGCGATATTGATATCAGACCAGTAAGTGCCAGATGTTTAGGGTACTGAAGTGTCCCCAAGTCATTGTTAGGTTGTCGACGTCATTGACTTTGAAGTTTGTTTTATAACAGTAGATGTAAAAAGAGGAAGTATTGAAAAAGGAAAAGTCAAAACTCTAGAGCTATGGAGTCCGGTGTGGCAGCTATCTGCCACATGTGGCAATTTAAATTAAATAAAAACTTAAAATTCAGCTCTTCAGTTATAGTAGCCTCGTTATACATGTGGCTGGTGGCTGCTGCATCAGGCAGCGCAGATACAGAACATTTGCATCATCACGGAAAGTTCTTGTAGACGGTGCCACGCTGGAGATTTCCTGAAATGTGGCCAACCAAAATATGTATTATTGGTGATTTTCTTATAGATAGCACAACTTCTGCTTTTCTTTTTCAGGAAGGTGTGTTTTAAATTATATGAGTCACTTTTACATGAAGTTTATATTAGATGATCTTCATTTTTTTGGTGCTTTGTCAGGTTTTAAATACTAGCTCCATATTATATACTTCACTCATTATCAGTGATAGGTCCTTGGAGACTGCAACTTTAAGTGAAATGATGTATAGTAGGTTCTTGAAGGACATTGTTTCAGGAAAAAAATTGGTTTTGTTACATGTCATTTTGCTGAAAGTCAGTTTCCAAGGAAATATTGATGACATTAAGTGAGGACTGACTTCATCTTATTTAAACCCGATTCAATTCAGCTTATTGCCCGCAGACTGCCTGGATTTTGAGTAAATTAATTTGCTTAAAGCATAGTGCTAACAGCTACTATGTTGTTCAGAAAAGACTTTGAGTGGCTGTGAAAATCATACTTTATTTCACCGGAAACCTAGCAGGCATGTGATGTTTCAAGGACTAATAGGAGTGTCAGTTTGGGATTTTTTTTTAGTGTACGTACAAGTCCACCTTTGGGGAAAGGTCATTGAAGTATATTTGTTGCAACAGTGGTGACTTTGTTTTTAGTGAACATTCTCCTTTTTAACTAATGAGATACTTTTTTATTCCATTTTCTACTTCAAAATGTAGATGATTTAGACATTTTGAATATGTTTTAAAAATAGGAATTTATCCACTAAAATAGGTTGACTTTTAACCTTCTGAAGCATACATGCAAATTCAAAGTAAATATCTTTTGTATAAATAGTAGTTTATTTTTATTTGGGGAGGCCTCACGTGTGTTTTAGAAAAGCTCCCCTGTACTTCTGATGCATACCTCTGCAAAAGAGAAAAGTATCAATCATTTTGGACAGGATTATGTTCAGAGTTCATCTTTGTCCATCATAATCATAAAGTAATCTAATTTTGAATATCCTAACTTCCAGATAAGCATTCTTTTTCAAAATATTTGTAATTTTAATTTTTGGCTGGTGGTTGGTATTAAATTTTCCAGATGAGCATTCTAAGATAAAGTTGTTATAAAATATACTTCTATTATTGGCAGCTATCTGCCAAAAAAAATGATCATTTTTAGGACGATTCCTTTAAGTTAGCGGTTCTTAAAACTTTGTGAACATTAAACTAATCTTGGGAGTTAAAAAGCATACCTATCAGGCACAGTGGCATGTAGTCCCAGCTGCTTGGGAGCTTGAGACAGGAGGATTGTTGGAAGCCGGGAGTTTGAGGCTGTGGTATGCTATGATTGTGCCTGTGAATAGCCACTGCATTACAATGTAGGTGATATAGCGAGACCCCGTCTCTAAAAGTAATCTTGCCTGGATCCCATCCCCAGAAATTTTTGTTTAATTGCCCCTAGGAGTTAAAAGCACCTTAGATGAGTTGGATGTACAGCCAGAATGGGAGAATTGATAGATTACGCTATTAAGTGTATATAATAGGAAAACATTTCAAAAAAAGGAAGGGAAAATTGTAGTAGAGAACATGGTTATATTTGTAGTTGTATTTAAAACTTTTGGAAACATTTGGAACTAATTGATTTTTTTTTTGTTTTTATCCTAGGGTCTCTATGGCAGTGTAATAGTGGCTGGAGGAAACACACTAATACAGAGTTTTACTGACAGGTTGAATAGAGAGCTGTCTCAGAAAACTCCTCCAGTAAGTCCTGATCTTTAATGGTATTCTTCAGTCATATATATTCTCACTGATGGTGTAATTTCATAGATGAGGGTTTATTTTTTAATAGAGATGATATTGTATGTGTGCCTGGTAGAGTATTACTAAAGTTAATATCCTACAACCAAGTTTTCTTAGTTGACATCTATTAGTTTCTCTTAAATTATTTGAATCTCATTTATTAACTTAATATTTAAGTGCCTATAGTCTAGTAGGCACTAGTCCCTGCACACCAAGGGCTCTGTCTACTAGGATGTTAGACATGCAGAAAATGACGGCTGTAAACATGCTGAACAATTCAGTATGCCATGAACCAGGTGTTATGGGGAACACCAAGAAGACACTGCTTAACTCTCTTGGAGTATCAGAGGATAGCCTCATTAAGAAGCTATAGTTTGAATGAATAGTTCAACTCATTGCTAGTTTATGAAAGGATATCTAGATGGAATAAAACCATTTGCAAAAATATTAAGAGAAGATGGGTATGTTTCAGTAATTCAAAGTAGTTGGCTTCTAGTCTGTACAGAAGTGGGGAAAGCAATATGGCTAGAAAAATGGATTAGTTTCCTAGAGCTGCCATAACAAAATTCAGGTTAGTGGCTTAAAACAACCAAAATTTATTGTCTTCTAGTTCTTGAGGCTAGAAGCCTTGGGGTGTAGTGGGACTATGCTGAATCTATATGGGAAAATACTTCCTTCTTCACAGGATAAAATCTTGCAGTACGCTGATGAGCACGTATATTTGTTTTAAAAAGATCAGTGGATGTATTGTAAGAACTTTTACAAGGATAGAAAAACTCGGTTTCAGAAGGTAATTTGAATAGTACTTCAGTAACAGAATGACAGTTGTAATCTTTTAACTTTAAATTTAAAAATTCTATTGGCTGGGCATGGTGGCTCACGCCTGTAATCCCAGCACTTTGGGAGTCCAGGGCGGGTGGATTACAAGGTCAAACCAGCCTGGCCAACATGGTGAAACCTTGTCTCTACTAATAAGACAAAAATTAGCTGGGCATGGTAGCATGTGCCTGTAGTCCCAGCTACTCGGGAGGCTGAGGCAGGAGAATTGCTTGAACCCCGGAGGCGGAGGTTGCAGTGAGCTGAGATCGCGCCACTACACTCTAGCCTAGGCGACAGAGCAAGACTCTACCTCAGGAAAAAAAACAAAAAACAAAAAACAAAAAACAGAAAACAACAACAAAAACTTAAAAGTGTTTTTTTGTAAGGTGTTCTGCACTAAATACTAAATTAAAAAAAACTTGTTTGTGGTTACATTTACATAGGCCTAACAATATCTGTAGATCTGTATATTTCATAGTCTTTTGGTTTCCCATATAAAATAATGTTTTACATATGCCACATTTCTATAATTAAGTGAAAGAACAGGAAAAATATTCTACTTAATAGTTACCAATCTTTCATACCTGTAGAACCCATGTTTACCCTATCCCCAGTCCCTTCTCCCCACCCAGATCCCATACTCTACCCCTGCTGCACATACTTGTCACTTAGAAAAGCTCACAGAATGTGTTCATTTATAGAATAATTGGAAGATGTCAGCAACTTGAGAACTGTCCCCAGAGGCAGATTCCTTGGTAGGAGGAAAGAAACCGCTTGATAAAGGAAGTGAGATAGGGGATAGTTCTGTGCAATGAAATGATATATTATCAAGAGAAAGTGATAGTCAAAACAGAAGCACTGATTTGGAAGGAAAGTAGTATAAATAAAGAATTAACCTGAAATCTGATGGCTGCGTTTTCTTTGGAAGGGTTGGGGTGAACTAAGGAGGGATTAGGATAGTATGAAGGCCTAGAAAGGAAGCAGTTAGAAGATTGGGGAGGACTACAGAATGGGAGGCAGATTGGGATAATAACTATGTTTGTGTAGATTAAAATTTTCTTAAAAAATAATCCCGAACTAAAATGCAAAGATTAAATTTTTCTAAAAAAAAAAATAATAATTACGTTTGGGTCAGATGAAATGAAATAATACATAAAGGCTTAGCACAGTACCAGATTTATAGTGTTAGGTATGGGTTTGCTTTTAGGATAGAAATTGTGAATGCTGTACTTCAGTATGCAGTTTTCGAAAGTTTTTTATGTTTTCTCATCACGTAATTGCATATTAAAAGCCATAATCAAAGTACTTTAAAAAAATTTATACATTAGTATAACTTATGCTTGTTTTCCTAGCTATTTCAAAATTACCATATTTTAGTCAGTGTTTGAACTACAGGGAACTATTAAGAAGCCTGTCAAAATTGAATTTCCTGGCTGAGTGCGGTGGCTCATGCATAAAATCCCAGCACTTTGGGAGTCTGAAAAGGGCAGATCGCTTAATTGCAAAAGTTCGAGACCAGCCTGGAAAATATGGAGAGCAAGACCCTTTGTCTATTAAAAAAAAGAAAAAGGAATTTCCTAAGTTGAGTCACAAGATTTGATTGCATAATGTGCATTCTTCTCTCTGTTTCAGAGTATGCGGTTGAAATTGATTGCAAATAATACAACAGTGGAACGGAGGTTTAGCTCCTGGATTGGTGGCTCCATTCTAGCCTCCTTGGTTAGTGAATGAGTTACTTTGCAAAAATATTCTTACTGAATTATACTGAATTTAGTAAAAATACTAAAAATAATTCCAGTGCTTCATTTATCTTTGTATTTTATAACTGTCAAATGAGTGGAGTACCTAATAGAATAACCAGTTTCGTGTGTTCTGGAACAGAATGCCTCTTTGCCTAAATAGTGGACATTTGTCACCCTAATTCGCGGTGGCTCACGCCTGTAATCCCAGCACTTTGGGAGGCCGAGGCGGGTGGATCATGAGGTCAACAGATCGAGACCATCCTGGTCAACATAGTGAAACCCCGTCTCTACTAAAAAATTACAAAAAATGGCTGGGCATGGTGGCGCGTGCCTGTAGTCCCAGCTACTCGGGAGGCTGAGGCAGGAGAATTGCCTGAACCCATGGGGCGGAGATTGCAGTGAGCCGAGATCGCGCCATTGCACTCCAGCCTGGGTAACAAGAGCGAAACTCCGTCTCTAAAAAAAAAAAAAAAAAAAGAGAGAGATGGAAATACGTTAATGTATGCATACCTTTTCTAATAGCATCCCCCTGGCACTGATCAGGGCTTGTCTGGAGTGCATTTAAAATTAAATCATTCCTTCTCAAGTTCTGGTCATTCCCGGGTCTCCCAGTAAGTACAGGAAGTCAGGAATTGGTTGGAGCAAATGGTGAAGTCATGGTGCTGGGTCTAAGATGTTGCTTGGACTAGCGTCTGCCTTGACTAAGGAGAAAAACTCCTTGTACTTTTCTGCATCTTGGACTTAGAGCGTTTCTCCCTTTATATACAGTATATTTCTACACATACCCATGCATGGTATACTTACACATATACTGTATATAAAGGGGGGATGCACTTTACCTCTGAGCAACAAAAGTCAATGTCATTAAGTACCCAGTCAAGCCTTCCTTCAGTTCCTGTTGTGAGGGTGACATCAAGCCATCATACCTAAACCCTTAGTCTTCCTTGCCAGTATTTTCTAAATCATGTGCAATGTAAGAGACAGAAGAACTTACTATTCTTTTTAAAGTCTTCCTTGCCAGTATTTTCTAAATCCTGTGCAGTGTAACAGATACAGAACTTAGTATTCTTTCTAACCATAAAGGCAAGGCTAAATAATGTGTTTGGATGGTTGTAGAGGAGGGCAGAAATAAGAAAATAATTGAGTACTATTAGGACCAGATTCTTAAATGAATTCTTCAAAGTTTAGGAGTTGTGAAAAGATGTTACAAGAAAAAAAAGGCTGGTGCAGTGGCTCACACCTCTAATTCCAGCACTTTGGGAGGCTGAGGCAGGAGGATCACATGTGCCCAGGAGTACAAGACCAGCCTGGGCAAGAAGAGAGCGAGACCCCATCCCGACATCAATTAAAAATGAGGCATGGTGGCACACCCCTGGAGTCCCAGGCTGAGGTGGGAGGATCCCTTGAACCAAGCAAGGAGCTAGAGGTTGTTGTGAGCTACGATCACGCCATTGCCCTCCAGCCTGACTGACAGAGCAAGACCCTCTCTCAAAAAATAAAAAGAAAAGCCCCTTCTAGTAAGAAATAAGCCGTAATTAATTATATAAATTTCTTTCCATTTTACAGGGTACCTTTCAGCAGATGTGGATTTCCAAACAAGAATATGAAGAAGGAGGGAAGCAGTGTGTAGAAAGAAAATGCCCTTGAGAAAGAGTTCCTAATCTTCTACCTTCCTTTGTCACCTTACGTTTCATAGCTTTAGTATACTCAGGAAAAGAACGACCATCTTTTGTAGAATGTTTATACATTTTTGCATATTTCAATTTCCACTTAAATTTTTTAAGGCTTTACCTGGCTCTATAAATTAAGATAAGTTTGTGCTTTCCTTGAAATGTACTTATTCTTATTACAAGCATTTTATAATTTTGTATAAATGTCTATTTTCTCTAAATATTTTGCTTTCAGTAAAATGCTTTCCAACTCTGTTTAGTATATGAATTACCAGTGGATTGGTAGGATTGCTTTTTATTGACTAGTAAAAGTTATTGCCTATGCTTTTTACCTTAGGCTTACATAATTAAATAAAAATTAGACATTCCAGAAATATTTTTTGGACTGTTGTACATTGTGACATACTACTTGAAGGACTAAATGTATTATCATTATTTTGAATCAAAGTACTGTTTATAACAGCAGTACCCACATCCTCTTCATATCCTGTTAACAATAGAGTTACCCAAGTTCAGAAACTACAGTATTGCCTTTAGTGTGGCAGTTATGCAGGTGACATTAAAGCCTGCTTAAATGTCAGAAATTATAAACTGGGAATTTAATGTGAACTTTTTACTTGATTTTTAGAAAAAAAATTAGCTTCTACTAAATTAGCTAATTAGTATGTCATATTAACACTTAGAACAACTAATTAGTGAAGTCACGACTAAAAACAGAATTTCTTTATAAACCACTTAACATATTTATTTACTCTTATACACAGACTTATGCAAGAAAAACAAAATAGTAAATTTAGGAGTTCAGACATCTTAGACAGGACTTGACTTCTGGGCTTCTGCAAGATGTGGAAACTTCTTTAGAAGAATTTTTGCTTTCTTTTTCTCTAAATTTTCCTTCCGTGCTTTGATGCGGGCTCGTTTCTCACGTTCCAGTCTAGAATAAAAAAAAGCATAACAGCAATTTATACAAAAGTATTTCCCTGTTATTCAATACTATCAAAATATGCATAAATCAATTACATCAAAGCCTCAAAATGCCAGTCTCTGTATTTGGCGTGTTCTGTATATTATTAAACTTGAATAGTAATCACTGTAAACCTACACAAGTCAAGAGCATCTGAAACCCTACACCAACTGTCCCTCCTATTTCCTGACTAGGAAGAATGTCCAGATCTTATGAAACTGTAACAGAGTGGGCCTTAAGTTCAATCCTGATAGGACTAAATTTCATCTCTTAGCAGGGTAAATGATAGGCTAGAGTGAATAGTATTTGAAAGTAGGGAATTCCTACAAGTCTCAGGATATATTTTAGGATGTCAGAAATCTAATGTGCTCAATAAAATTACAGGGTTTCTAAAACACAACAGAAAGACAGCCTAACACCTTACTAACAGATGATTCTTAGGCTCTGGTTAGACTTACTATTCTTTAAATGAGTTTGTTCCCACACATCAGTATCCGAGGGCATGACACATCTCCATAAATCACAACATAAATTACTTGACCTGTCAATACAGGAGTTGTAAAAATTGAAAATGAAAAAATCCTTGGATACCAAGCCTCTACTGTATTTAAATTCCTATCTTAGAGGATATTGATCAATAGAAGTAAGCGTGTATCAATATAACAGAGATGTAATGCTGAAGTTCCTAGTTCTTTTTTTTTTTTTTTTTTTGAGACGGAGTTTCGCTCTTGTTGCCCAGGCTGGAGTGCAATGGCGCGATCTCGGCTCACCGCAACCTCCGCCTCCTGGGTTCAGGCAATTCTCCTGCCTCAGCCTCCCGAGTAGCTGGGATTACAGGCACGCGCCACCATGCCCAGCTAATTTTTTGTATCTTTAGTAGAGACGGGGTTT
>JAPYYA010003633.1:0-12650 GCA_028533165.1 Leontopithecus rosalia | reverse complement strand
TCTCTCTCATTGCTTGATTTCCTTCCTTCCCTTCCCTCCCTCCTTCCCTCCCTCCCTCCCTCCCTTCCTTCCTTCATCCCTTCCTTCCTCCCTCCCTTCCTCCTTCCCTCCCTTCCTGCCTTCCTCCCTTCCGCCCCCTCCCAAAAATAAAGAATGACTGAATGAGTAAATGGCAGTAGCCACGGATTCCTCTTCCAGTGTTTTATCCACTACTTTTGTATCCAAGTTGCAAGAGATAACAGAAGAAGGGACAGATTATACAACTACAAGGACTTTTACTTTCCTTGAGTGAGATGAGGAAACATTGGAGGGTTTTGAGCCCAAGAGGGAGATAATCTGACTTAGCAGGCTGCTGGGCTAAGAATAGACCATTAAGGAAATGATTGCAATCATTCACCATGGAATATAATGCAGCCATCAAAAACGATGAGTTCGTGTCCTTTGTAGGGACATGGATGAATCTGGAGAACATCATTCTCAGCAAACTGACACAAGAACAGAAAATGAAATACCACATATTCTCACTTATAGGTGGGTGATGAACAATGAGAACACATGGACACAGGGAGGGGAGCCCTACACACTGGGGTCTGTTGGGGGGAATGGGGAGGGACAGCGGGGGGGCGGGAGCTCAGGAGGGATAGCATGGGGAGAAATGCCAGATGTGGGTGAAGGGGAGGAAGACAGCAAATCACACTGCCACGTGTGTACCTATGCAACTATCTTGCATGTTCTGCACATGTACCCCAAAACCTAAAATGCAATAAAAAAAAAGAAACGATGGTGACTTGGATCAGGGTGGAGAAGTGGAGGTGGCAGGAAGTAGTGAGAGTCTAATTACAATTTAAAGGAAGAGGCAACAAGATTTGCTGACAGTTCAAACACGGTTGTAAGAAAAAGAAAGAAATCAAGGATGACTTCAGTGTTTTTGACCTGAGAAAGTAGAGGGATGGAATTGCCAAAAATCAAGACAAAAAGATGTAGACTAAAAGCCTTTTGAGAGGAAAAGCAGAAGTTCTGTTTTGTACATGCTAAGGTCAAGCTGTCATTTAGATAACCATAGATGAGACGCCATGCAATGCTAAATTTGCAGTTGCATATACAAGTCGGTATGCAGGACAGGAGTCTGGGCTAGACGTATAAATTTGGGAGTCGCTGCCATATGGATGATTTTTAAAGCCATGTTACTGAACGAGATAACCAAGGGAATCACATGGAGAGAGAATAAGGGAACAAAACTAAACTTCAGGGCAAGTCAACGCTCAGAGATCTGGGAGGAGCAGAAGAGCCTGCTAAGGACGCTGTACAGGGCGGTCCGTGAGGAATCCAAAGACTATAGCGCCTTGGAAACCAGGTGAAGAAGGAAAGAGCGATCAACCAAGTTTAATGCCTAGGACTGGTCAAGTAAGAGAAGGACTAATAATGGACAGTTAGATTTAGTAATGTTCAGGTCACTGGTTACCCTGACTAGTGACTGTCTACAGAGGACAAAAGGCGAAACCTGGATTCGAGTAGGTTTGAGAGAAAACGGGGAGAGATCAGACACAGAGAGTTTCGAGAGCTATTTGTAGGTAATCTGCTGCACACAGGTGCAGAGCAATGGGGTGGCGGCTGATAGGTAAAAGGCACCAAGAGAACCTTTTCTAAGGTGTCAGCAATGACAGCAAGTTTGTATGCTGATGGGAAGATAACAATCTAGAGGAATAATGAATGATGCAGAAAGGGAAAGGGAGAATTTCCGAAGTGATGTTCTTGACTGGGGACGGGCAGACCACAGGCATTGCACTGGGAGCTAAGACAAAAACCAATGTCTACAAATAGTACCGTAATCCACCTAATGACACGGGCCAAGCACCTGAGCCGTCTTCACTCCTACTTAGCCTCTCTTGCTGGCAGGACACACAAGCACACAGACGCACCTCCCTGATCCATTAATAACCCACACTGGCTCTACTGCTAAAATCTGACAGTTTCTGACTGCCTCAACTGCTACTCTCCTCACCCAAGTCAAATGCATTTTTCTGTGAACTACTGCAGTAGTCTCTCACTTTTTGTTTTTAAGGAAATCTTTTATTAAAGCACAACATGTACATAAAGACAAATCCCAAAATCCTAAGTATACAACTTGATCCATTTTCACAGACTGGACACACCCATATTAAGTGCAACCATCACATGCATCAGGAAGTAGGACATTACCAGCATCCCAGATGCCCTCTGGTGCCCCCTCCCAGCCAGTCGTCACCATCCCAAAGATAACATTATCTGCATTTTTATTATCATTTTCTCTATTTCGAAATTATATAAATGAAATCATGTAGTGTGGCTTCTTTTGTGTCTGGCTTCTTTTGCTCAAAATTATGTATGTGAGATTCATCCATGTTGTTTGCACATAGACATAATTCCTTTTTCTCTGCTGTGTAGTGCTTTTTCAGATGAAGATATCACCTTTTCTTTTTCTTTTTTTTTTTTTGAGATGGAGTTTCGCTCTTGTTACCCAGGCTGGAGTGCAACGGCGCGATCTCGGCTCACCGCAACCTCCGCCTCCTGGGTTCAGGCAATTCTCCTGCCTCAGCCTCCTGAGTAGCTGGGATTACAGGCACGCGCCACCATGCCCAGCTAATTTTTTGTATCTTTAGTAGAGACGGGGTTTCACCATTTTGACCAGGATGGTCTCGATCTCTTGACCTCGTGATCCACCCGCCTCGGCCTCCCAAAGTGCTGGGATTACAGGTGTGAGCCACCGTGCCCGGCCATCACCTTTTCTTTATTCACTGTACTGTTAATTCTTAGATCATTTCCAGTTCAGGGCTGTTATGAATAGGCTGATATGAAACATTTTCCTTCACATCTATTGGTGCACATCTGTAGGCATTTCTCTTGAGCATATATTCAGGAGTGGAACTGCTGGTTCATGGTGATGTATGTGTTTATCTTGAGTATATCCCGCCAAACAGTTTTCCAAAATGCCACTCTCATCACAGTATAGAGGAATTCCATTGTTCACATCCTTGCCAAGATTTGATTTTGTGCTCTTTTTTGTTTTTGCTATTCTAGTGATATACAAGGCTGTCTCACTGAGGTTCTAGTTAAACAGCCTTTCAGTCTCCCTGCTTCCACTTCTGCCTCCCTCCAATCCACTCTCCAAATAAAAACCAGAGAAATATTATCAACACAAGTAAGAGCACACTATTTCCCATCTTAGAACATTGCCATGGCTCCCAGCTGCACTCAGAATAAACCCAGACTTGGAAGCACAGCCTCCATGTCCCTGGATAATCTGCCTGGCTGTCTTCGCCTTACAGCCTCCATGTTCACTGTGCTCCAGACACACCTGCCTCTTCCTCTTCCACGAACAAGCCAGGCTCTCTCCCTCTTCAGGATCTTTGCATGTGTTGTTCTTTCTGCCTGGAACACGGCCCCATCCTCCACCCCGCATCCCTGCTCCAGCTGTTGCTTGCCTGACTACTATTTTTTTTCTTCAGGTCTCAACTTACAAGTCACATCCTCAGGTGAGAACCCTTATCTGGCCTCTGTATCAACACTGAATCTCCTCGGCAGCACTTACACAATTTCCACATAACTTGTTTCTTATTCACGTGTTCATGTCCTGTCTTCCCTATGAGATTGTGCGGTCCACGAGGGCAAAGACGTGGTCCTGTTGGTCACTATGTCCAGTACCTGGCACTAGGAGCTCAGTAAATTTTTATCAGCTGATTGACTTAACAAATAGTATCTTTGGCCAGGCGTGGCAGCTCACACCTGTAATCCAGCACTTTGGGAGGCCAAGGCAGGAGCATCACTTGAGCCCAGGAGTTTGAGATCAGCCTGAGCAACATGGCAAAACTTCATCTCTAGAAAAAAATCCCAAAAGTAGTCAGGTGTGGTAGTGCATGCATGTAGTCCCAGCTACTCGGGAGGCTGAGGTGAGAGGACAGCTTGAGCCCAGGAAGTCAAGGCTGCAGAAAGCCGTGATCATGTCACTGGATGACAGAGTAAGACCTTGTCTCAAATAAATAAATAAAAAGGAAATAGTATCTCTGTCAGGAGGGACCTAAGCTAAGCAGCTCTTTCACACTGTGGAAAATGGATAAAGCAAAATGCTCTGAGATGCTAAGAGGAGAGGCCTCATTTATACGTCAGCATTTTGTTTACCGGGCACCTGTTGTGGAGGTGCTAGGCCCTGTGTGCTCTGCAACAGAAACCACCTCGGTGCTCCCTTTCAACTACCAATGAGCTTTTACTGCAGTGCAGGAGGCTTTGAGGTGCCACAGACGCCTGCTCCCTGCTTAGGGCCTCTTTGTGTAGGTTTACCTTCTCTGGAGAGGTACGGCAGCACCCCACTCATTTGTGCAGTTTTCTAATTCAGAAAGTTCGTGGGAGTATTTTTCCTGATCATAATGCTAATAACTTATCACTTAAATTTTTTGAAAAATTAATAAAAGTAATGGCCATCCCTACTCCTACTACCCAGGAAAAATCAGCATATCCCCTTTGAGGTGTTGTTATTTCCTTTTCCCTTTATTGTTAGTGTTGGTCAAAGGGCTCAGGAGAGGACTTAGCTGAAACTAGTGTATACAGCAGGGCGTTTGGGGAATTCTAATTATTGAAGCCTGCACTGTCCTTTATGCCCAAAACTGGTGGAAAGGAAGTGGGGGTGGATTACTATGAGCTTCAGGCTTGGAGCCCGTTTACCCACATTTGCTCAAATTGCCATCCACATCTTGCCTTTGTCTCCCCATCGGGGATGCCAAGGAGCCTGGCAGTATTACAGCAATTCAGCACACACTGCCCTGAAGTCAAGAGTGAATATGGTGTCTCCCAGAACAACCAAAAGATTCAGAAGCCGTACTTGGCCACCTTTCCCAGAAAGTGGAGGTTTTGTTTGGATAAAGAACCATCACGTGCGGCACCCCTAGTCTGTGCCGAGCACAGTGCTGGACACTTCATGTAACAATGACCCTAGATGTAGGCATTGTCTCCATTTGCAGTTGAGGCTTTGCAAGGTGAGTGAACTGTTGAAGGCCTCAGTAGGTGGCTGATTCAAGCTTGTACTCGGCCCTCTCTGGCTCCACAGCCTTGTTCAGCTTGGTAAGTTTTGCTGGTAAGTTTTGCCTTGGCTGTGAATGGCTAGAATCAAAGGAAGAACAGAGGAGAACCTTTCCTGTGCTGGACGTAAAACTGCTGGTGAGCTCGGAGTGCTAAGAACCTCTCCTGTGCTGGACGTAAAACTGCTGGTGAGCTCGGAGTGCTAAGAACCTCTCCTGTGCTGGACGTAAAACTGCTGGTGAGCTCGGAGTGCTAAGAGCCTCTCCTGTGCTGGACGTAAAACTGCTGGTGAGCTCGGAGTGCTAAGAACCTCTCCTGTGCTGGACGTAAAACTGCTGGTGAGCTCGGAGTGCTAAGAGCCTTTCCTGTGCTGGACGTAAAACTGTTGGTGAGCTCGGAGTGCTAAGCATAGACTATCCAAAGGAGACTGGGGAAAACACCAAGTTAATTGAGATCATCACAGGGTTACATTACTGCTTAATTGACAAGCTAAACCCTGAGGACGTGGCCTCAATACAGCTGGAATTTCAAACCGCAGTCTTATCTCTTCCCACGATGCATTGGACCTCTGATTCCCTGCCACCCTTTGGATGAGTCTGCATTAATAACCCCTGCTTGGGTAAGGAGTGGGCCACTGAGAGCTGGCCAAGGCCTGTTCCTGAGCCCCAGGCCACAGTTTGCTTCCAGAGAGAGAGGTCAGGGTCAGGGCATGGGAACAGGATTGACCCTCAAGCTTGTTCTGTCCCCAGAACAGAAGTCCCTCGAAACACTATGGGTGGGACAGAAGTTAAAGCCAGAGAGCAGGGAATCGCATGTGCTAAATGAGGGGAGTTTTCCAAAGAAAACAACTCAGCAAGGCCATCAGTGCCCTGGGAAGATTTCCTTCAGCTTACGTACACTCAGTTTCTCCTCCCTCCTTCTCTGCCTCCTTGGGGTAGGACAAGCAATGTCCTCCAAACCCTCAATGAGATGCGAGAACTTGACCTACTTGACCTTGGGCCAACTGCATCTCAGATCAATAAGATCTTAACTCACAAACCTGCGTTTGACAAGGAAGAAACAGACCCTTCTTTGAACGCTAAAGTTAGGTGTATGACTTTCCTTTTATATTACCACCAGGCCTGCTTTACAAGAGCTTCTGAAAGAAGCATTACGCGTAGAAAGAAACAACCAGTATTAGCCTTTCTAAAAATATACCAAAAAGTAAAGACTTTCCTTTTAAATGCAGACAGGGTGGCCTCAGGGGTAGTGAGAAGCTCCATCCTCAGAAGGATCTAGAAGAGGCTGGGCAACTGCTTGAAGGGGGCGCTGGGACGATGATTCAGAATTGACATGTGGCTTTGATTTAGAAACTAGATTCAAATCCAACAATTTATTAAGCTGTACCAGTGTGCAGCGCAAGCCTGACCCCTGCCTTCATGGAGTTTACAGGTTAGTGGGGAAGACAGAATGGAAACAAAAGCAGAAAGAAACATGTCCTTGTGATCAGTGCTAAAAGGAAAGGATGGAGGTAATGAGGAACGACAAGAGGGAGAATCAAGAATTTTGAGTACAGGGTTCCAAATGTGTGTTTCGAAACAGTTCATCATGGCTGCCATGAAGAGTCTGGGCTGGAGGAGCAAGTGTAGAGGTTGGAGGTCAGTTAGGAAGGCAGCTCAGCAAGTGTAGAGGTTGGAGGTCAGTTAGGAAGGCAGCTCATTGGCCCAGGGAATAAATGATATGGCTGAATCCAGGTGTGAGTGGTACAAGTGAGGTGATGTGACCCGATGGGAGGCATATTTTGGACATAGAATCAATGGACTTAGTGGTACTTGAGAAGTGAGAGCTTGGGAAGGAGACAAAAAGGGAAATGACTCCCAAGTTTGGGACAGGACAAGGTCATATGAAAAATCTGAGCTTATAGTATTGTATGGATTCTATGTCTACGAGGTGTCAACATCCAGACTAACAGGCCAGGAGTAGGGCCAGTCCTATCCCTTGGTATGGCTCAGAACCACAAGAGGCATTAAAGGCAATGCCACCTAAAAGGTCTTTCCCACATTTAGGGCTTGAAAAAGAGTGAGGTTTTACTCTGGAACCCATCACCGGAGCAGTATGCACCTCACCCTTTTGTAGTCTTTTATCCTTTCCCCTCAAGTGCCCAAAGTCTAATATATAATGGACATTTAAAATGTAACCATAAAAGTTGTATTTTCTTTTTTTTTTTTTTGAGACGGAGTTTCGCTCTTGTTACCCAGGCTGGAGTGCAAGGCGCGATCTCAGCTCACTGCAACCTCTGCCTCCCGGGTTCAGGCAATTCTCCTGCCTCAGCCTCCTGAGTAGCTGGGATTACAGGCACGCACCACCGTGCCCAGCTAATTTTTTGTATTTTTAGTAGAGACGGGGTTTCACCATGTTGACCAGGATGGTCTCGATCTCTTGACCTCGTGATCCACCTGCCTCAGCCTCCCAAAGTGCTGGGATTACAGGCTTGAGCCACCGTGCCCGGCCAAAAGTTGTATTTTCAAAGAATGTTTGATGATTTGAGGAAAGGTCCATCAAATACCTTTAAACAGCACAAACAGAGGCTATGAAATGATATGTGTACAGTGTTATTTCATTTCTATAATGTTGGTACATGTATCCACATGCATGTAATAACATTTTGGGAGGACAGCCGTTCAGAGTGCTACCACAGTTATCTTTGAATAATAGGATTGTGGAGATACACATTTCTTTCTTTAAACTTTTTGTCCTTCAAATTTTACACCATAAATATATACTACTTTTATAACAAGATAACAAAACATTCTTTTTAACAGCAATTTGTAATTGTTTATTTTTCTGTGTTCTGCAGGTCTTGGCAGAAACCTAAGCATAGATTTGTAAAGTCACTCTCATTTGCCCATGCATATGAAACATTTATGAACATGATGTAATCTAAGAAAGAATAAACATCTGTTTGCAAGTGATTATATGGACATAGCCATGATTTTAGGCCGTGAACAGTATTTTCTCAAATACTAAAAAATTGACCTCTCCAGATTGCATAAGGGATCAATGCAGTAAGTAGAGAACACGAGTCTACAGTCTGGCCTCTCCCTGAGCATGTGAACCTGACTCATTTAACCATTCACATCCTCTTCTCCTCACTTGGGCCCTAAGGGAATGGTTTCTCTCATCTCTGAGGCCCAGGAGACCCTGTGAAGCTTGACGAGAGGTCTCATTAAGGCTAGCAGTGTTTGGTCTAAGAGCTTGGCTTTGGTTTCCTGGGGTTTCCATAGCAAACTACCACAGACTAAGTGGCTTAAACAACAGAAATTCATTTTCTTACAATTCTGGAGACTGGAAGTTCAAGATGACCAAAGTGTCAGCAAAGTTGGTTTCTTCTGAAGCCTCTTGGCTTGTAGATAGCCATCTTCTCCCTGTATTTTTACACGATTTGCCTGTGTGTGTGTCTGTGTCATAATCTCTTCTTCTCATAAGGACACCAGTCATATTGGATTAGGGTCCACCCTAGTGACCTCGCTTTACCTTAATTATCTCTTTCTTTCTTTGTTTTTGGAGACAGGGTCTTACTCTGTCACCTAGGCTGGAGTGCAGTGACACAGTCATGGCTCACTGTAGCCTCAACCTCGCAGGCTCAAGCTTCCCAAGTATCTGGGTCCACAGGCATGCACCACCAGGCTCAGCTAATTTTTAAAATTTTTTATAGAAACAAGTTCTCACTATGTTGCCCAGACTTATCTCAAACACCTGGGGTTACAGGCATGAGCCACTGTACCTGGCCTTAATTACCTTTTTAAAGTCACTGTATACAAATACAGTCATATCTGAGATGCTGGAAGTTATGACTTCAGCATATTAATTCAGCAGGGGGCACAGTTCAGCCCATAACAAGTTTCTATCAAGGAAATGAGCATAGAAAGTGGAAATAAATGGATCTAATAGAGGAAAGAGAGTCTAATTAAAGAAATTATATAGGATTACCTGCAAATTTCCCAAAATACAGGTGGAGTTCCATTTTTTATACCCCTCTATAGCAGGGTACTATTTAATGAAAGAGACCTCAGGGTGGGAGAATCTTCTATATATTATCCAACAAGTTATCATGCCCTCTGTTAGCTCAGAGTTTCACTTTAGCAGCATCCCTGCTTTAATCCATTAGAGAGAGATTGTTTATAGACTTATTTTAATATTTTACTGCATTTTGCCCTTATTATGTCAAATAAAAGTATAGAAAATGGAAAAATGACAGGCTAGAACTCATGATTAGAAACATAAGTCTCATAATCTTACTACAATTGACATGAAAATGGGAATTATCATGTGGTCTCAAATTATCATGTGGGTTCTCTCAACTGGAAGTTCACTGAACTTAAGCTGATGTGTATACATCTGTGAAGGAAAAAAATAAAGCTAAATATTATAGAACAAAACCAGATGATCAAAGATTGAGCCTAAAGACTAGATGTAGTTTGGGATCTTAATATAGTCTTTAGCTTTTAGAAAAGGAAATTTCCCATGCCACATTCAAATAACTCAAATAACATTTACACATTTGACATTTACATACTTGATTCCAAGAACTGCCTATAGGAAACTTTCTGTAGGAAAAAAGAGAATTCCCTAGAGGCAAGTAAGGAACTGTCTAATGCAGTTCTTGGCTGACAGCATTTCAACAAATAATATTGAACAAACAACTCCAGTAAGCATGATTTAACAAGTCCCTTGTCACATCATTGAAGCATATTTTCTACACAGGTCCTGAGGCATCTTACACCCCTTCCTCTCTCATCCCCAGATATTCAGACTCTATGGACTCTGCTCTCATGTTTCTTAACTCTCTCTCCTCTCTTCTCTCTCTCTCTCTCTCTCTCTCTCTCTCTCTCTCTCTCTCTCTCTCTCTCTCTTCCTTTCCACCCCTGCAGATGTTCAGTGAAGGCAGTGGAAAAAATATTAAAGAAAAAATAGTAAAGAAAGTTATAGAATATAGTCTCAAACCCTTTTGGAAGGCCTAAAGGTTTTTTCTATAGTTCTTCGCTGAAAGCAGCCTAAATCCCCTTTACATTTAGTTAATAAGAAAAGCAAATAGCTAAAGTATGTGGAGGAGTTTATCTGAATAACTTGTTTACTCATACAGTCTCAAAACTAACGTTTGAGCCAGATGGCCCTCTCAGGAGAAGTCGACCAAGTATATTACCCACCAATAGTGTTTGCTTTAAGGGTCAGAACCTGTCCTTTGATCTTCAACCTCTAGTAGTATTAACTAAAAGCTTTTGTCATTTAACATGTGCTAAAGAAAGGCCAAAGAGGCCAGCATGTAAAGGCCAGCAGTTTCTACTGTTTACAGCACTCTTTAAAGAGTCTGCAAGCCACCCACTCAGTCAAACTAGCAAAGCATAATATCTGTGTCAGTGTACTTTATTCATGTTGCTAAGTCAAAGTATGCAAGACAGACCCCTGCAAGTAGTGACCCCAACACACCCCTACTTTCCCAACTCAGGTATTCACTGCCACTTGTCTAGAGAAGCTCCCTACCTCTGGTCTCCTCCCTTCCAAGCCACCCCACACTCCACTCTTGGAATTCCACTTGTTCAGTCAATAAGTATTTATTGAGCCCTTACTAGATGCCAGACAATGTACTGGGTCCTGGGAAGCCAACCTTGAACAAGTCAGACACACACCCTGAAGGTGATAGTCTAGCTGGGGAGATAAACAATTGCTGTAAACAAATAATTACTATACACTAGTATCATGAGTACATTGTTAGGAAAGAACAGTATGCTACAAGAGCAGATAACTGGGACACCAAAACTAGTGCAGTTGAATGAAAAAATTGTATTAAAAAGGTATGTACTGCTATACATCTTTCTCTGAGAAGATCAGCAAAGAGGAAGATGGAGAAACTTACAAGTTAGCAGATTTTGATGGGGTAATCAATAAATGTACATTTAAAGTGCCTATTAGAGATCTGACTACAAATATCAAGGAGGCAAGTGGGTGTGTGAGCTTAGAGTCCAGGATTGGGGATGGAAATAGAGAATTGGGGGGTGTCCATATTTAAAACCACAGGATTGAATGAGATCACCTACAAAGAGAAGAGAAGAAAAGGGAAAGGATGGGAGAGAAGAAAGACAAGTACTGAGCCAATGGAGATTCTGTTTTTAGAGGTCAAAAAGATGAGAAACAATGAGAAAAAAAAAGATGAAGGCCAATCATTGAGATCAGAGAAGGAGCATGAGGAGTCACAGAACAAGAGGGAAGGAAGTGTTTCACAAATGAGCCAATGGAGTCTTTTCAAAAAGTGGTGCTGAGAAAACTGAATATTCACACACAAACACATGAAACTGGACTCTTATCTTACACCCTCTACAAAAATTACTCAAAGACCTAAACATACAAGCTAAAACTAAACACTCTTAGAAGAAAACACAGGAGAAAATCTTCAGGACATTGGATTTGGCAATGATTCCTTAGATATGACATCAAAAGCACAGACAACAAAAGAAAAAACAGACAAATTGTACTTATCAAAATTTAAAACTCTTGTGCATCAAAGGACACAATCAGAAGAGTGAAAAGCAAGCTAAGGAGCAGGAGGGAGTGTTTGCAAATTATTTATCCAACAAGGGGTTGGTATCCAGACTATATGAACACCTCCTGCAATTCAACAACAAAGAAAAACAATCCGATTAAAAAATGAGCAAAAAACTTGAATAGATATTTCTCCAAATATACAAGATATACAAATGGCCAACAAGATACTCACTAACACAAATCATTAGGAAAATGCAAATCAAAACCCCAATGAGATATCACTACACACTCACTAGGATGGCTGCAAGATTTTTTTACAAAATCAGAAAATAACAAGTATTGGCAAAGATGTAGAAAACTGGAACTTTTGTACACTCTTGGTAGGAAGGTTAAATGGTACAACTGCTATACAAAATAGGTGGTCCTCAAAAAATTAAACCTAGAATTACCATATGATCCAGGAATACTACTTCTGGGTATTTATCCAAAACAACTGGACGCAGGGTCTCAAATAGCTATTTGTACATCCACGTTACTAGCAGCATTCTTCACAAAAACCAAGGAGCAGAAACAAGCGCAGTGTTCATCAACAAACGGATAAAAGAATTGAGTTTTATTCAGCCTTAAAAAGAAGGAAATTCTGACACATGCTCTTATATCAATGAACCTTGAAGATATGATGTAAAATAAAATTTAAAACTATAATAGGACAAATACTGTATTATTCCACTTATATGAGCAGCCTCAAGTAGTCAGATTCATAAAAACCAGAAGTAGAATTGTGGTTACCAGGGTCAGGGACGAAGGGGTATCAGGAAGTTGTTGTTTAATGGGTATAGAGTTTTGGTTTTCCAAGATGAAGAGAGCTCTGGAGGCTGATTGCACAGCAGTGTGAATGTACTTAACACTACTGAACTATACACTTTAAAAAGATTAAGATGATACTTTTTTTTTTTAATTTTTATTGCATTTTAGGTTTTGGGGTACATGTGCAGAACATGCAAGATAGTTGCATAGGTACACACGTGGCAGTGTGTTTTGCTGCCTTCTGCCCCCTCACCCATATTTGGCATTTCTCCCCA
>JAPYYA010003632.1:0-12650 GCA_028533165.1 Leontopithecus rosalia | reverse complement strand
CTGTTTACAATAGCAAAGACCTGGAACCAACCCAAATGCCCATCCATGATAGACTGGACTGGGAAAATGTGGCACATATACACCATGAAATATTATGCAGCAATCAAAAATGATGAGTTCGTGTCCTTTGTAGGGACATGGATGAATCTGGAGAACATCATTCTCAGCAAACTGACACAAGAACAGAAAATGAAATACCCCATGTTCTCACTCATAGGCAGGTGATGAACAATGAGAACACATGGACACAGGGAAGGGAGTACTACACACTGGGGTCTATTGGGGGGAATAGGGGAGGGACAGCGGGGTGGGGAGCTGGGGAGGGATAGTATGGGGAGAAATGCCAGATGTGGGTGAAGGGGATGAAGGCAGCAAAACACACTGCCATGTGTGTACCTATGCAACTATCTTGCATGTTCTGCACATGTACCCCAAAACCTAAAGTGCAATAAAAAATAATAATAAAATTAAATAAAATTTTAAAAAACTACAGCACCTTACAAATATCCCAGAAAGGTAGGTATCCTAATTTTGATGAATATTTTCTCAGTGTTATGGAAAATTTCAGCTGTTTATTTTTGCCTTTTAATGACCATTTTCTTCACTCATGTTATAGACCACATGTCCCAAACTGAACTGATGACATATGGGTGAGAATCAGAATCTTTGAGATAAAAATGAAACCCTTAACCTATTTTGTTTGGTCCTCTGGAGTAAATACTTAATATCAAGACAAATTTCCTCAACAATACCCTTTTCCCTTCTTTGGTTGTTACCCAAAACCCATTCCAATGAGTATTCTAATTCTTTCACCTGGGATTCATAATTGAACTGCTATATAATTGGCTTTATGTAAAGACAAAAATTTCCAGACAAATTTTCTTCCCCTTGATGCCAACAGGTAGAATTTTTTCAAGAGCTGCTAAAGACTGTCAGTGGGAAGACAAAAAGAAATGAACTGAGGAAGAAAGAATGGAAACCAATTCAATGTGTTTCGTTAACTACCATATCTATCAAACAAACTTATTATCTGTCAATCTCTAGAAACCACAAGATGATGGAGAGGTGATAAAAACTGTGGTGGTATGCTCAGAAACTGTTGATTTAAAACATCTTGTGGTTATGATATCAGAGGCTAAATTTTGAAATAAAATGTTTCGTAAATTCCTCTGCATTACTGTCAATGTTCCTATCACTTCTTAATATAAAAAAGTCATCAATTATTAATTAATTTTTTAATTAATATGATTTTAAAGTTACCATATTATAATATCAAAATGTACAGTTTTCAAAATAGCAAAACATAGGGCAGGCCAAAATATATCACTCATTAAAAAGAAAAATTACAAGGATCTAAGATATTAATGAAAAGTCACTACATTGCCATCATAAGTACTATGGAAACTCCAGAAAGAATAGGAAAAGAGGGAAAAGTTCAAAAAAAATTTTTCAAGGAATAATGGCTTAAAAACTTCTAAACATAAAAGTCATGAATCTACACATCCAAAAATATAACTGAGCTCAAAATTGTTTACATTCAAAGACCAAACAAAGACATATTACAATCAAATTCTCAAAAGCTAAAGACAAAAAAAAATCTTAAAAATAGTAATAGAGGGTGAGAAGCAGCCACACCACAAGGAGGCCAAGCTGATTTCTGTGCAGACTCTTGTCAGGATGGTGAAGCTGTTCATCTGAAACCCAAAACCTCGGTTGGAGCTAGGAGATCTCTGGATTTCTGCATCTCTCTCGCTGGGTGTTGCGCACTCATGTTTTGTCTATTCGGCCATCTTGGCTCCTCTGGGTGTTTGACTACTGTCTCCTGTCTCTTCACATTCCAAGGATCTTTTCCTTGCTCCAGATGGGTAATTAATTCTGGCTTGGAGTCACCAAGACCCAAGAACACCAGGTTTCTGTAGTTCTCTAACATCACATCCCTATACAAATGTTACTGAGAAGAATTAAGGCATTCCACTCTTCTGGACAGAATCCTATGGCCACATCCCCGAATGTCAACATTTCATTGCCTTTTTCGTCACTGATATCCAAGGACCTCATCCCATCTCTAACAGGAATCTTGGGCATCCACAACTTCCCACGTTCAAAAGCCTCAAAAGGAACGTTTGTAATGTTGCACATCATAAATTCATGGTGATGACTTTTCTTGGTTTATTACATGCTGGATGCAGAATAAAGAGAAGGCTCTGACAAAATAAAGAAGTATTTCTCAGAGTCCCTTGTCCTCACAGCCCAGTGGGCCTCTGCCAAGGGTGGCGTGACCATCAGAGGATTGCTGGTGCCATCAAACTGAGGCGGTGGAATGCTCAAGTTCAAATTGCTCAAGGTAACTTTGTGGCCGCTCTGTGCACCACAGGAACCCTGCTTGTAATAAGTTCACACAATAATTTTTCAGTGGGAATCAGACACTCCAAGAGACAGGGCCACTGTGAGCATCTTGGGTCATCCCCAGACAGTTGTAAAACCCACAACCAGGAAAATACAGAAGAGTGGCTGAGGACACATCACCCATTTTCCAGCCTCTGAAGGTTCCAGAGTCCTCCCTAGGGATCTCCCAGTACCTGCAAGTCACAGGATGACAGGGTCTGTGGTGGCCTCACCTAGGAGTTGCTGGCGCAGAGGAGACGCAACAATGGAGAACTTGATTAATTTTTAAATGTATAGCATAGAAGCAGTTTCTGAACCAAATCTCTGCTACATAGGTTTTCAAACTTTAGTTGACTAATTCTTCTGATATGTTGATATACAAATCAGAATCAATGTTCAAGCTATGAAATAAAACTAAAGAACTTATAAACGTTTTTAGAAAAATACAAAATACCAGTTAGAAGATTATGATAATTCTCAAAGTACATGTATCTAACTGAAAATAGACTAGGGATTTTTATTAGTCACATTTTTGTGCACATAATTTAAAAATAGTTTAAGACTTGCTTCAAGGTCTAACTTTAAAAGAAGTATACTATTGTTGCTTATTATATGTAATCTAATAAATGCTGTTAACAAAAGATTATATTTGTGGTTCCTGAAGAAAGTGTGATGAATTCAGTAAACATTAATATATAAAATAGTGTAAGATGTTATCAGAATACTCATGTTTGGAAATTCAAAAAACAATTAGAATTCATACATGAAAGATTATCAATTATCATTGAAGGTCTGAGTCTCAAGGAATTTTTGGTGAAAATACTTAAATTTCCGTCACGAAGATGGCTTGTTTCTGGAGAATTAAAAGTGAGTCCCCCTGTGGAATGAAATGGAACTATGCTGTTGGCTCTTTCCTTTTGAAGTGTTCATTCCCATTTGAAATAACCACAACATTTTCTGTTTTCTTGGTATTTCCCAATAGGACGACAATAGAAGACTTTTCCATGGTTCGGTCCATTATTAGAAACAAGTCTCCTAGACCTTAGCCCACACTTGCATAAGGGAGGTGTCATTTTCCCACTCTTCCAAGGCTCTTGTAGGTTAACTATAGAAGTTAATACAGATGGGGAAAGCTTCCGGGAAGAACTTCTTACCGGAGAGCAATCAGATGACGTAGGCTTTTCTTCATGAATAGTGAAGGGTTGTTTTTTTTTGCTGGTGGGAAAGCTTGAGGACTGTATGGATTCTTTTTGGTACCACCTGGAAGAAAAGGATGTTTCCCCAAAACTAAAGGATGAGACATATTGGCATTAACTCTGTTGCAGGTACTTGATTTGTATTCAGGTAACTTAAAGGCAGAAACATCTGAACCTGGATCTTTGGCTTCTTTTACATTATAAATAGTAGTGTGAGGACTCTTGTATACAAGACTTAGAAGTCTCAGATTTTTGAAGAGTTTCCTCCATGTCTCCCAAGTTTTCATGACTTGGCATTTCTGATTCTTTCAGAACCATTAATCTTTCTCCAGAATTAAATGAAATCTCTAAGTCTGAATCACTAATGGGAACTGTACAGTCTATGTTTTTTCTCAGGCTGCGATGCTGGCAGTAAAACCACATCCTCCCAATCAGCCAACACAGGTAAACAGTCAAGGGTAGAGCTCATTTCCATATCAGAAACATGATTAACAGTTGGAATGCTGGTAGAAACAAGTACCAGTTCTGAACCAACTGCTGAAGACTTAGATTTGGTATTAAAAGCAAGATGTTCATTTTTTCCTTGCTTTTGCATGTAGATAGATGAATTCAAGGTAGGAGACTGCAAATGCTCCAGAGAAGTAGAGGACTTAGAATTAATAATAGATAAGCAACTTTTGACATTGTGAAGACCTGTTTTTATATTGTTCTTTACTTGTAATTGATCCTTCTGTGCCTTTATAGGAAAATTTGCACAAACTGACTTCATTTGAACTTTTTCATGAGAATTTATTGTATTTTTAGGCTCCTTATTATATATGCTAGGACCCCAGATGCTGTTACAGGCAGACATTTCTTCAACTTGATTTGTATTTAAATTTCTGGCCAGAATGCTGGAATTCTTCTTAGTGGGAACCTTGTTCAACGACCTTGTAATTTTCATTAGACAGCCATCCCTGACCATTTTCCAAGCAAGAAGGGCAGTATTCTGAGAATCGTACAACCCAGAATGTTCTCGTCCTGAGAATTCTATGCCCACTTCCTGCAAGGGACCACTTAGTCCTTTTGATTTTCTCCTATAGAAAAGCTTGTAAGTTTCTCTGAGATCAATCCAAGAATTTAAAAACACAGGTTTTAACAGCTGCTTTCTTTTACACTCATACTCCAGGCAAACCCCCAAGTCCCAATCTGACCAAGTAACAAATGCATAAAAGTTTACTTCAGAAGTAGAAGGCTCTGAAACCCCAGCAGCAAAAATAAGGTTCTTCTGTTGCTGAATCTTATGAATCCATTTACAGAACTGAGATAAGCAAATCTTCAGAGGGACTCCTTCATCAACTTGAGCCTGCTTTGCCTGTCAATTCCATGCAAAATTCTGAAAGAATTGGATGTTCCTGAGGTTGAACATAAGCATTGAACTCAGACTCAATCTGTCCAGTTGATGTGTTCAGCAACACTGCTGGAAATTTAGTTATTTCCTGGCTATGGTGGCGTTTCCCATCATTCCAGCATGTCGATTCAAAATCAATGACAATTAAGTAGTCACACAACTGCTTGGATTTGCTTCTTCCTAGATTCCCATTTGCTGATGCAACTGACTTTCTCCTAATTAATCCAAGCTGCTGCACCAGCCGCTTGGTTGCATTCCCAACACTCCTTGCTCTTCCAAGTCCAACCACAGCACTTCTTGTCTGGGGGCTGACGACTTGAAAGGATTTCTAATAGAAGGATACTTAAGCTTAATGCAGTGAGAGCAGACAGACTTGTGCTCTTCTCTTAAGATATTTATGGGAGGATTATTTGAGCTAGCACGGAAGTGAGAAAAGACTGACAGGGTGTACAGCCACCATGACTGGTCACACCAGAGGGGTTCTCCTTCCTCGGTTACTTCCAGGATCTCAGGCTTGAGGCCTACTTTCCGCAGGAACTGGATGCAAGGCACTACAACTCCTTTATCAGGAGGAGAGGCACTTGCTCCAAGCCTACCATACAGCGTATGCCCTTCCAGACAGGGACGCCACTGCCTGAATCTTTGGTTCTCGTCCTGGTCTGGCTGTTTTCCCATGTACTGCTTCTGTTCTGTGACTGCTCTAGGCATTCCTCCTACTACCAACTACTCTATGGTTATACAGAAGGATTATATAAATCAGCACTAAATGTGTCAGTACAGCTCCGACTACAATACCTATATGAATATATAGAAAGATTATATAAAACTAAGTATGCTAGATATATGTAAGTAGTAAGTTATACTTCAAGCACTAATTCTATAAACTAATATAGGATTATATATGAAGGATTATATAAAGGAAACAGCTGAGCAATAACACCATAAACTAAGATATTCTTCAGGCATTAGTTGTGCCTGTGGTCTGGACAGTTCTCCTTCCTTGGTGCCCGTGGAGGGTGTTACCCACACTGCACCAGCACATGTTCTGATTGGGTTAACCAACAATTAAGTGCTGACAAGCTGAAAAATAAATTCCAAAATCTTTTGCATGGTAAGCTCCTGAGTTTTCTTGGGAATCTGTCCCTCTGTCTTTTCTCCTCCAAACAGAGCTCACCCTTGCTCCTCTGCAAGTAAAGCCTCCTTTTAGAAGACAGTCCCAGATCAGCCAGGTCCAAACCCCAAAATGACTTCCTGTCTTGGATCCAAATGCTCAGATGCAACTCTGGGGCTAATTTCAGTGAGAGTTAGGAGATTACTTAATTAAGATAGTTAGTAAGAGGGCCAATAGTTGACATTAATGTTAGGGAAGTCATATTTGCATGTCTAAAAATAATCTGCTTTTTTGCATTTCTAAAAAGAATCTGCAATTCTGGAAAGAATTGCTTACCAGTGAGTATAGAGTCTTTTCTCTGTAGGGTAAAGTTCTCAGCAGAGGAACTAACAGTAGCTCTAAGTTCCACCACACATGTCACATGTAGCTGACTGACCCCCTCAACTTCCTCCCCAGCAGAAGGAAAAAGCTGGACTCTAATCTTGGCCCATCCTTCAGCTGTATTCCACTGGGTGTGGACTCTCTACAAGCGGGAACGTTCCTAGATCTCAACTGCTCCTTCTGCTGTTCTGGAGTCTCCACTGATGCGGTTTATGCCCAGGTGGACCTGCAGGAGGCTGAGTGTCCCCTAAGTTTCAAGGCCAACAAATCAGCAACCCCAGACCAACTCTTCAGGTTCTCAGTGAGTCAGCTTTTCATCTGTGGAAAGGAAAAATCCATCTCCCTCTCTCAGGTATGGTGAGAATTATATATATTTAAATAGTAATCTATAAATTGATGGCATTCTTAGTGTTGCATTGATTGCTCAGCTGAACTCCATAATGAAAGAATGTACCGTGGAGTGTGGAGGAAGAATTCATTTCTTCTCTCTGACGGACTCATCAATATGCATTTCTGCCCTGTGGATTGCAAATGAGAAATTTGCTTTAGGAAGGTGTAGGAAGGAGATCTGGACTTGCTTTTATTATTATTATTACTTTACAGATGGGCCTTGCTATACTGTCCAAGCTGGAGAGCAGTAGCTATTTACAGGCACGATCATAACATACTGCAGCTTCAACCTCCTGGTGGAAACCATCTTCCTGCCTCAGCCTCCCAAATAGCTGGGACTACAGCCATGCACCACCGCCCCGACCACTTATTGTTATTATACCTCAAGTATTTTCTTTTGAATGTTAAAAATGTATGATTTTTTAGAGTATAAGACTCAGAATCTATTTGGTCACAGAAGACCTGAAAATGGTCAGAAGAAAGATACAAATACCACTTAAATCTCCACTTAGAAAATCCCAGCAACCATGTTACTGAACTTTCTTAGACTGCAGTGTGAGTGGTGGTCCCTGGAGCTGCCCTATACAATGGTGCTGATTTTCATTCTGTTGTTTTCTGTGTATATATACGTGTTGACAAAAAGAGTCAAATTCTGGAAAATATTTAAAGATATTTATTCTGAGCCAAATGTGAATGACTATGGCCCATGACACAGTTCTCAGGAGGTCGTGAGAACATGTGCCCAAGATGGTTGCTGTGCAGTTTGGTTTTATACAATTTAGGGAGGCATGAGACATCCATCAAATACATTTAAGGAATACATTGGTTTCTTCCAGAAAGATGGGACCACTTAAAGCAGGTGGGGAGTGGGCTTCCAGGTTATAGGTAAATTTGAACACTTTCTGGTAGACAATCGAGATTTTGCTAAGGACCTTGGATCGATAGAAAAGAAGTGTTCAGCCGGGTGTGGTGGCTCATGTCTGTAATACCAGCACTTCGGGAGGCTGAGGTGGGAGGATTGCTTGAGGTTGGCAATTTGGAACCAGCCTGGCCAACATGGTGAAACCACACCTCTACAAACATACAAAAATTAGCTGGGTGTGGTGGTGCATCCCTGTAAGCCCAGGAAGGCTGAGGCAGGAGAATCACTTGAACCATGGAGGTAGAGGTTGCAGTGAGCCAAGATGGCACCACTGCACTCCAGCCTGTGTGGCAGAGCAAGACTCCATCTCAAATTTAAGAAAAAAAAAAGAAAGGAAATGTTCAAGTTATATAAAAGATTGTAGAGACCAAAGTTATTTTGAAGTCTCACAGCTGCTGCTCTTAGAGACAATAAATGACAAATGTTTCCTATTCAGACATTTTAAAAGGTGCTAGACTCTCAGTTAATCTATTCCGAATTGAAGGGGCCAGGAAGGAAATAATCTAACTATGTTTTGTTTTTTCGTTTGTTGCTTTTTGTTTTTTTGAGATGGAGTCTCATCCAGGCTGGAGTACAATGGCACAATATTCGGCTCACTGCAACCTCTGCCTCAAGGGTTCCAGTAACTCTCCTGCCTCAGCCTCCCAAGTAGCTGGGATTACAGACACCTGGAATCATGTCCGGCTAATTTTTGTATTTTTGCAGAGATGGGGTTTCACTATGTCGCTCAGGCTGGTCTTGAACCCCTGACCTCAGGAAATCCACCTGCCTCTGCCTCCGAAATTGCTGGGATTACAGGTGTGAGTCACCGTGCCCAGCCAGTCTAGCTATGTTAATAGGAATTCTTTGCAGATGTGAATTTTCTCCCACAAAGGACAGTTTGCAGGGCCATTTCAAAATGTGACAAAGGAACATGTTTTGAGGGTAAAAAAAATTTTATTTTCTTCCTTGTCTCACAATGTTATGCCAGAGGCAGGTTAGAAACTAAGTCACAATATAGAGGGTTAAATAAAACCTATCTGATGAGAATGTATGGTTTGTAGGGCATGACTCCCCAGACCCCTTAGATAGGAATTTGGGCAAGATTAATAAATCAGAGTTTCATCCTCATATTTTTATATATGCTTTCAACTTACAAAGTTGCATTCATGTGTTATGGGTTGTCTTGGTTCTTGTTGAGTGTATTCTTGTTGAGTGTTCTATGTAATGGTTCTTGTTGAGTGTATTATTACACAAGTAGTTTTCATGTTATAAGGTCTGCATAAAGTTTGAACACTTTCACAAGCTACATCTCACCTCAAACAAGGAGACATAACTCAACGTCTCTTGGATCCATCTGCTTTCATCGTGTCTTGTTGTAAACAATGTTTTGAGAGCATATTTGTACATAAAGGTTCTTCTATGTTTGGGATTTGAAAATATTCATAGATTACTCAAATGATAAATATTAGGCCAAAGACTAAACATGTTAAAGGCTTTTCATGCGCATTGCCAAACTGGTCTCTAAATTGTTGTGCTGACCTGTTCATACATTTAATAAATAAGGACTCCTTGTTCAAAGAACATATATAATACTAACTGTGATGGTTAATTTTTGGTGTCAACTTGACTGGATTAAGGGATATGTAGACAGCTGATAATACATCATTGATTGGCGCATCTGTGAGGGTGCTTCTGGAGGAGAGTGATGTGTGAGTTGGTGGACTGAGTGGCGAAGATCCTCTCTCAACGTAGGAAGGCATCATCCAATCACCTGGGGTTGCAAATAGAACAAAAAAGCAGAGGAAAGTCTCATTGACTCTTTCACTCTGGAGCTGGGACACCCTTCTTCTCCTGCTCTTGGGCATCAGAACTCCAGGTTCTATGGTTTCAGACTCTGACACCTGCACCATGGGGCCCCTTACCCTCTTACTATGCTACTGCCTTCCCTGGTTCTTCAGGTTCCCAATGGCTTATGACGGGACTTCACAGCCTCCATAATTGTGTAACCCAGTTCCACTAATAAATCCTCCCTCTTCCCTCTATGGTCTATCTATCTATCTATCCAGCTGGTCGTGTCTCTCTGGGGAACCCTGATACACCAATGGGCAGTAACCAAATAAAATCTAGTATTACTGATAATTGCCATTGAGAAAAATATGCCTAGGCCAGAAGATTGGTGGTGGTGGGAATAGCAGGGGATATAGTTTAGACAAGGTCATTGAACAAGATGTTTCTGAGAACTTGACCACTGATTATTTGAACAGAGACCTGAATCATGTGAGGAGCCATGTGGATCCCTGGGGAGCAGGTACATGTGGGAGTCACAGCAGGGGCAGGTGGCAGGGACAGGACAGAGCAGCGACAAGAGGCTGGTGTGAGTGGAGATGAGTGAGCTGTTGCTGAGAGGGGTGCAATGAGGCCAGAGTTGCCAGAGGGGCCCTGTGTTGAGGGGTTTGTAGGAAATGGTAAGAGATTGGAGTTTCATTGTGCTAAGACGTGAAGAAGCTGGAGTGTCTGTGGGATGTGGTGGTGAAGATCTGCTCTAATTCCCATTTGAAAGGTTCACTGTGCCTTTGTTGTGTGGGCAATGGCAGTGGTGTAAGAGGCAGCAGGCAGCCCAGCTGGAAGCCCCTTCTGGTTTACTATCCTAGGGTGGATGGCTCTGGGGAGGAGGCCACAGAGGAATGAGAAGTGATTGGGTTTACTGTTGATATTTGTTTTTAATTTGGGTTAAACATACACAGCATAAAATTTACTTTTTAATCATTTTTGAGGGTAAAATTCATTGGTGTTAAGCACATTTTTGTAAGTGTGTTTACAAAGCACAACATTGTAAGTGTTCTAAAGCCACCAGCACAAATACCCATTTCCAGAACTTTGTCATCATCCCAAGAAGGAACTCTCTACCCCTTAAAATATCTCTACATTCTCCCCACCCTCAGCCCCTGGTACTTCCATTTACTTTCTGTTTCTACGAATTTGCCTATTCTCTGTAGGTGAAATCGTATCATTTTTGTCCTTTTGTTTCTGGCTTATTTCACTGATCATAATGTTTTCAAGATTCATCGGTGTCGTAGAATGTGTCAGAATTTTACTCATTTTAAGGCTGAGTTATGGTCCATGTGTATATACCATATTTCTTAGTCCATTCATCCATTTATGGACACTTGGCTAGCTTCCACCTTTGGCTATTAAAAATAATGCCGCTGTGAGCTTGAGTGTACAAATATCTGTTTGAGTCCCTGAGTACCTGCTTTAAATTCTTTTTGGTATATGACCAGAGTGGAATTGCTGGATCACATGGTAATCCCATTGTTACTTTGTTGAGGAATTACTATACTGTTTTCCATGATGGCTGCAACATTGTACATTCCCACCGGCAGTGTACAAGGATTTCAGTTCCTCCACCTCCTCGCCAACAGTCAGCCTAGTGAAGCTGAGCATGTTTCATGAGTCTATTGTCCATTTGTGTTTCTTCTTTGGTGACTTGTCTCTTCATGTCCATTACCCATTTTTGAATGGATTTTTTTAATTGCTGAGTTGTAGTTTTCATGTATTTTGAATGCTAATTCCTCATCAGATACATAATTGGGATGAGGAAACAGACACAAAGTGGATGCAAAAAGAATCGAAAGCAGGTACTCAGGAACTCAGAGATTTGTACACTCGGGCTCACAGCAGCATTATTCTCAGTAGCCAAAAGGTGGGACTCTTCCCATTCTATGCTTTTCTTTCCACTTCTTACTAATGTCCTTTGATGCAAAAACAGTTTTTAAATTTTCATGAAGTTTCATTTTTCATTTTTCTTTTTCTTTTTTCTTTTTTTTTTTTTTTGAGATGGGGTCTTGCTCTGTCACCCAGGCTGGAGTGCAGTGGCGCAATGTCAGCTCCACCTCCCAGGTTCAAGCGATTCTCCTGCCTCAGTATCGTGAGTACTGGCATTACAGGCCTGCACCACCATGCCTGGCTGATTTTTGTATTTTTAGGAAAGACGGGAGTCTCACCATGTTGGTCAGGCTGGTCTCGAACTCCTGACCTTGTGATCTGCCCTCCTCAGCCTCTCAAAGTGCTAGGATTACAGGCATGAGCCACTGAGCTCGGCCTATCATTTTTCTTTTATTGCTTTGTGCTTTGGGTCATCCAGCCAATAATCTACTACCGAATCTAATGTCCACAAGACTTCCCTCAATGTTTTCTTCTAAGGGTTTTACAGGTTTGACTCTTTTTTTTAAATTGCGTTTTAGGTTTTGGGGTACGTGTGCAGAACATGTAAGATAGTTGCATAGGTACACACGTGGCAGTGTGTTTTGCTGCCTTCCTCCCCTTCACCCACATTTAACATTTCTCCCCATGCTATCCCTCCCCTGCTCCCACCCCCCACTGTCCCTCCCCTATTTCCCCCAATAGACCTCAGTGTGTAGTACTCCCTTCCCTGTGTCCGTGTGTTCTCATTGTTCATCACCTGCCTATGAGTGAGAATATACGCTGTTTCATTTTCTGTCCTTGTGTCAGTTTGCTGAGAATGATGTTCTCCAGATTCATCCATGTCCCTACAAAGGACACTAACTCATCGTTTTTTATTGCTGCATAATATTCCATGATGTATATGTGCCACATTTTCCCAGTCCAGTCTATCATCGATGGGCATTTGGGTTGGTTCCAGGTCTTTGCTATTGTAAACAGTGCTGCAATGAACATTTGTGTGCGTGTGTCCTTATAGTAAAACGATCTATAGTCCTTTGGATATATACCCAGTAATGGTATTGCTGGGTCAAATGGAATTTCTATTTATAGGCCCTTGAGGAATTGCCACACTGTCTTCCACAATGGTTGAACTAATTTACACTCCCACCAGCAGGGTAAAAGTGTACCTATTTCTCTGCATCCTCTCCA
>JAPYYA010003631.1:0-12652 GCA_028533165.1 Leontopithecus rosalia | reverse complement strand
GCTGCAGTTAAAGAGCGAGGCAGAGGTGGGCGGGCCGCCGGGTCCAGTCTCCTGGGGGCTGAGAAGAGCTCTGAGCACAGGCCTAGGGGTGGCGGTAGGAGGACCTGAGGCTTCCATGAAAATCAAGTGAAAAAATACTGTTGAATAAGGGCTTCAGCTGCCTGAATGTTTGTGCCTCCGCAGAGAGATCGTGTGTGGTTTTCACACCCTGATTTGGATGGGTGTTATTAAGCTGAAAGGGCCACATTCATAAAACAAAAACAAATAAAAATGAAAGCGTTTATCTTTTGCTGTGACTTCTTAAATAATGGAAAGTGCTTGCAGGATTCTCCTACTTGGTGAATGAGAAAATGCCCACGTTGGGAGCCCGTCAAGATTACAGGGTTTTCACAGTGCTCAGGGGAGACAACCTCCAGAAATCAAATGAGCTTGTGGCGGTTTACACACAGTGACTTCAGTCGCCAAGGAAAATATGGGCTCAACGAACTGTGCACTAGGACTTTCATCAGTATTGGAGATGCTTAAAGTTGGGTAATAATGGCCGGGCGCGGTGGCTCACGCCTGTAATCGGTGGCTCTCTCCTGTAATCCCAGCACTTTGGGAGGCCGAGGCCGAGGCCGGCAGGTCACGAGGTCAAGAGATTGAGACCATCCTGGCCAACATGGTGAAACCCTGTCTCTACTAAAAATACAAAAATTAGCTGGGCATGGTGGCACCCGCCTGTAGTCCCAGCTACTCGGGAGGCTGGGGCAGGAGAATCACTTGAACCCGGGAGGTGGAGGTTGCAGTGAGCTGAGATGCACAACTGCACTCCAGCCTGGCAGCAGAGTAATACTCCATTAAAAAAAAAAAGATAGATAATAATTAAAATATACTTTCAATTAGTTGATATTATATTATTCCATCAAACCATTTTTAACTTCAATAGAGATGATACTTTTTGAAAAATAGAAATACAGGCAACTTCATAGGAAAACGAGGCCCTTGTGAATGTTAAATTTAAATAATTTGTTTTTTTTTAGACAGGGTTTCTCTGTCGCCCAGATAATCACAGCTCACTGCAACCTCTGCCTCCTGGACTCAAACGATCCTCCTGCCTCAGTACCCCCGCCCTGTAGCTGGGATTGCGGGTATGAACCAGCACGCCCAGCTAATTTTTGTAGTTTTAGTTAGAGAGGGCATTTCACCATGTTGGCCAGGTTGGTCTTGAACTTCTGGCCTCAAATGATATGTCCACCTCGGCCTCCCCAGAAAACATTTAGATGATGTCTTGACAGCTGTTTGTGTGAGAGGTGTTTATACTCTGTCATGTGCTGTTTTTTCTCAGTTAACACAATTTCAAGAAAACAAATGAAGACTTTTATGTAAATGACCTTTTATAATACAATAAACTGCCTATAGTTCAGAAATGATGACAGTCTCACTCCTGCCCACCATCTTAACCTCAGCGCTGTGTGTTCAGGAAATCGGAAAGCTGGAAACTCTTACCAGTTCTAACTCAGAGGATGCATGAGGGATCCATCCATCCATCCCACAGAGAGGGATGGAGACTCCAGCTCTGACACATGAAAATTCCAAAATTTGAGCAGATACTTGCACAGTTCATTTTCTACCCCCATGAAGGAAAGTGCTTACATATGATTGTAAAATGTTTTTGGTTACCAAGAGCTACAAGAGAAGCATGGTTGCTTTTCCCAAGGAGTTGACAATAAACTTGCTTAGGGATTAGTAAATGGTGGAATGATTTTAAATATTTAAAACCAATTTCAGCTGGGCATGATGGCTCATGCCTGTAATCCCTGTACTTTGGGAGGCCAAGGTGGGTGGATCACCTGAGGTTGGGAGTTCAAGACCAGCCTGACCAACATGGTGAAACCCCGTCTCCACTAAAAATACAAAAAATAGCCAGGTGTGCTAATGCACGCCTGTAATCCCTACTACTCAGGAGGCAGGGGCAGAAGAATTGCTTGAACCCAGGAGGTGGAGGCTGTAGTGAGCCGAGATAGTACCATTGTACTCCAGCCTGGGCAACAAGAGTGAAACTCTGTCTCAACAAACAAACAGGCAAACAAACACCCAATTCCTCTTTGTTCCTCATTGTTGTGAAGATCCATGCTACGCTAGTTTGTTAAGCGGGAGCAGGTGTGTTTCTTTCCGGCAGACAACTCTGCCTGGCACCTGGCTGATCCTCTTCCAGGGGTCTCTTGGGTCCTGACCCAGGCTGGTGTGGGGAAAGGGGGAGGTCACTCATGTGGAGCACATATAAATGCAAAAATCATGACTGAATTGATCTCTTCTCAGTACTTATTATCAAACCTGAGTGTGACTCCCCAGCTATTTGTTTGAAGCCCAAGTGTAGGCTGCAGGCTGTGCAGGTGAGATTTAGGTGACGTGTAAGTCTCCATATCTCCCACTGAGCCGGGTGCCTGTCAGTACTCAGCTGAGTGACAAAAGTGCAAGAAACCACAGGCTCAGCTGGTGCATTGCCCCAAAGACTCATTTTGGTCAAAAATTTGGACAGGATAAGCTTACTGATCTATGTTTACATTAAAACAAATCCAGCTGTATTATGGAGTAAAATGCAGAACTGGGCATGATTTTCTTTTTCAATGAAAATGAAGAACATGAAAAAATTACTCTTTCGTAGATGGCTGCTGTAGGTTGGGTTTTGGTCCTTAGGAGCAAAACAAACACTCACTCCTGCTCTTCTGCCAGGAGGGGCAGTTCAGGAGAATCATCTGGAGGCCCGATTCTCATTTATCAATCCCATTTCACATCCAAGGAAACGAAAGCATGAGGAAAAATCTTCTGATGTGCGCATGTGATTTGGGCTTCATACTCCTTCCTTCTTCCATTAAACCTTGGTCATGTCTTCCTACTTTCAACCCCAGCCTTGGGCAAGTAGAAAACTCAGAGGAAGCATGGTCTGCTTGTCCAGGGAGGAGCCTAGGAGGGTCCACGATTCTAGTTCCTGCTTTGCCACTAACCAACCACGTGACTCAAGCAAAGGATTGCATGTCCCAGTCCCCAGTAACAGGGAGATGTAAACGTGGAGTGTGAAGGGCCATGTGAAGAGGAGGAGCCTGAAGCCAGGAGTCCAGCAATTGAAGGCACTTTGGTAAGGGTCGGAGGCGGGCTCCCCAGAAGCAAGTCCAATCTCAAGGTAACGCACTTGCCCTCTGTCATATCTGCACGGCCTGTGGTTGGTGACTCCAGCACTGACCACAGCGATGAACACATCATAGGTGCTTAATGCGTGTCCACTGAATGAATGGGGCATATGGGAAGCCCTGCAGAGGTGGTTGGCATTTGCAGTAGAACTCAAGTCAGAGGGGTTTGCTGGGAGAAGGGGATGGATAACTTTGTGAAACAGATGTGCACAATTAGACTTATGTCCTTCTTTGCTAGCACAGAAAAATCCCTGATGTTTATCCGTAGTTCTAAAGGCAGGATGGAGCTCAGGCTGGTGGGGTGTTTTTTATTCTCTCACCTTCCAAAGCATTTGTGATCATTCTTTTCAGCACCCCTGGGAAAGCCAAGTGAGAATGGAGCTTGGTGAGCAGGGAGCCCCAGGTCTGCGGGGAGAGTAGAACCTGCCTTCCTTCCTCTCTCCATCTTCCTGGGAAAGAGAGCTCCCCTTCTTCACTCCATGACACAGTGAGGAGTTAAGCCCTAAGAGAATCCTGTGCTGTGTCGCCATTCCTGCAGTTAATGTTTCTCACTTTACCTTCGTCTCCTTTGTCATTGCATCTGGTGACTGGAAATGCCTCTGGGAGGAGGGAGATGGGCGCTGTAGCGTGGGGAGCACTGGACACCAGGGCTAAAAGTGTCCCCGTGTGAACTGTCTCACGGAGGAGATGCACTAGAAGGTGGAAGGCAGGGATTTGGACTCGTGTTTCATCTGGCTCCAAAGCCCGTATTTATCTTCCTGAGGTGGGTATAAACTGTGTAACTATCTTGTTGGAATCAGGAGGAGAGTGGCAGAATTTTCAGGAACCTTCATTTTCAGCTAGACTGTAATTCAAGGTTTTCTTGAATTTCCAATGCAAAAGGCCCACAGCCAATAGGTCTGAGGAAGGAGGCTCAGGGAAGGCATTTTTCCCCAGCAGCAGGAGGAATCCAGATGAAAACCTGGGCAACACCGTGGCAGAAGTGGCTCACAGTCGCATAGGAGAGGCTGCATTTCAGGTGTGGTCTCTGGATTTTCTTTTAGGGAATTTTGGGAGAGGAAAAGGACTGGAATCTTATTGCTCTCCTCACTAGAATGAAGGAGAAACAGGAAAGAGAAGGAGCTCGGATTCCTGGGTGCTGGCGGGGAGTGGTTGAGTGACTCTATGGGCTCTGTGGGTTAGACTCTGGGGAAGGCCTGGTGGGGCACCCAATTTCCATTTGTAGAATCCTTTCTGATAGAAAACAAGTTCCAAGTTCTAAATATGATGTGCAAGACCAGGCGCGGTGGCTCCCACCTTTAATCCCAGCACTTTGGGAGGCGGAGGAGGGCAGATTGCTTGAGCTCAGGAGTTCAAGACCAGCCTGGGCAATATGGTGAGACCCCATCTCTACCAAAAATACAAAAAATTAGCTGGGCATGGTGCCAGCTAATTTTCCTTTGTGTGCCTATGGTCCCGCTACTTAGGAGGCTGAGGCGGGAGGATTGCTTGAGCTTGGGAGGTGGATGTTGCAGTGAGCCAATATTGTGTCACTGAACTCCTGCCTGGGTAACAGAGTAAGACTCTGTCTCAAAACATTAAATGTTTTTAATTTTTTTGGCCAGATGCGATTGCTCATTCCTGTAATCCCAGAACTTTGGGAGACCTAAGCAAGTGGTTCACGAGGTCAAAGGATTGAGACCATCCTGGTCAACACGGTAAAGCCCTATCTCTACCAAAAATACAAAAATTAGCTGAGTGTGGTGGTGCACACCTGTAGTCCCAGCTATTCAGGAGGCTGAAGCAGGAGAATCGCTTGACCCCGGGAGGCGGAGGTTGCACTGAGCTGAGATTGCGCCATTGAACTCCAGCCTGGCGACAGAGTGAGATTCTGTCTCAAATAAATAAATAAATAAATAAATAAATAAATAAATAAAATGAAAATGATGAGCAAATGGACTTCTGAACACAACCTGTTTATGAGTTGAGGTTGTGATGATAAGAATGCTTTTATGTTCAAGACACATTTTAAAATCCTGATGTTTGAAATGCTTGTGAACAGGAACTTGCATTGCTGATAAGAACATGTAACAAATGGATATGTAGGATGATGAAAAGTTAGTGGTCTGACTGGGTTGAGAAAAAAATGAATCAATGCACCTTCCTCACTCAGAAATAAATTAGGCTAAACCTGTCACCACCTGAAATGACTCTGTTCCTGCCAAATGTTTTGTGACCTGTCTCCTTTCATTAGGTAGGCTTTGTTGGCCCTGGTATGGTGCCTTTTATGTATTTCATCTTCTGTGGAGCAAATGGGGTGATAATAAGTTAATTCTTGCTGCATACAGGTGGGGCAATGGAGGGACACCAATGTCAGGGTAGTGGATGGGTTCTGCTTCTTCCTGGCCCACTATTGCTGGGTGACCTTGGAGGGGCCACTTGACCATTCCAGGTCCACTTTGCTCAACTGAATATAAAATTAGAGAATGGAACAAGGCTTCATCAAGCTCTGAAAGTCTGTGGTCCTGTATATATAGCAAAGTTTTATCATATAGCCTCCTGGAAGAGGGCTAACCACGTTATGATTCAATGAGTGATTTTTTTCATAGCTATATAGTTGTTATCAGAGTAGATTATTGCTTATCCTTTAAAGTATGTGTTCGGAAAAGATTAGTACAGTTATAAATTGTGTTTCTCAAAAGTCTCTTAAGCGACAGGGGACATTTAAGTTACAATTGTGGGTCCTTTGTTTTCTTTGTGATTTGTAGCTAGCAAGTTACCTGATTTCCAACACAGCATCACAGACATTCCCATACCTTTGACTTTAGAAAATGTGAAAATGAGTGTTGCATCCTGGAATTATAAATATTCATGGGTATATAAATTCATAACCACAAATATTATTTTAATTCAAAAGTTAGGACTTCTGGGAAAAAAAATGGCCGGAGGTATCTTAAAAGAAGGAAGCCATGATACTTCACTTGGCTGCAGCACTGCTTAGGATAACTATGTTTATCTCTCCCTTGGCTTCACCATGTCAAATTTGAGCTGCCCTTCATTTTTACCTAATTTATGGCTTCAGAAAGAAACCACCCATGGTGCTGAGAGTCTTGAAAAAGCTGATTTTTATGTCTTTTTTATTTATAAATGTGGCTACTTCATTCCAGGCTGGGGAAGAGGGGAAGGCATGGGTTCGGTCTTTTCACAGCTGCTCCTCTGTTCCTGTGTGGTTGGTGAGAACGTGTAAGTGGTCATGTGGGATGAGCTGCGAGTCCCTCACAGGGCGTGAGCTGCATTAGCCAGTTCCCAATGAGACCCTGCATGATAGATCCACAGCAAAGGGAAAAGACGTACAAAAAGGATGATTTTTAAACTTCTTGCATCACAACATGTACTTTGAAAGCTATGTAGAGAGAGTGAATATAGTTTTTGGGAGGCAGGATTCCAAGCATGCACTGCTGTTTTAGGAAGGACAGGTCCCTACAAGTGGGTGTGCTGTGCCCATGGCCAGGGAATCTGTACTGGCTCTGCCTTTGGGCTGAGCTGAGCAGAGCAGGGGCCGTACGGAAGCTCAGATGCCCTTCACAGCCCTGTCCTTCCCTTGCACAGCTCTCCCTCTGCCATCTCAAATACATTCTTTGTGCAACTCTTTCCATGGGAGGCATTTGTTGACTCTCATGTGTCAGGTTGACTTTCCACGTTCCATGTTTCCTATTGACTTTCCATGTTTCACATTGCTCAGGAAATATTATTTACTCTATTTCTAGGGTGAGGAAAGAGACACCGGCAGGTGAATGCACAGGCCCAAGGTCACACTAGTTAGAGGTTACTTTTGAACTCAGATTGCTTGCCATCAAATGTAATGCTCTCTCTGGGGTTCCTATGACTTCTGAAAGAAATTCTCAGGATGTTTCCTGCAACAGATTTGCTGCCTTTCCATGTTTTCACTTGAAGCCCAGTGTTAATAAGCTCTTTTGTAACTAGGCTGGGCACAGCAGCTCATATCTGTAATCCCAACACTTTGGGAAGCCAAGGCAGGGGGATCACTTGAGGTCAGGAGTTTGAGACAAGCCTGGCCAACATGGCGAAACCCTGTCTCTACTAAAAATATACAAATTAGCTGGATGTGAGTGGCGTGTGCCTGCAATCCCAGCTACTTGGGAGGCTGAGGCAGGAGAATTGCTTGAACCTGGGAGGTGGAGGTGGCAGTGAGTGGAGATCACACCACTTGCTCTCCAGCCTGGGTGACAGAGCGAGACTCCATTTCAAAGAAGAAAAAACTCCAAAAGTCAACCAGCCAACCAAGCAACCAAGCAAGCAAGCAACCAACCAAACAAACAACCAAGCAACCAAACAACCAACCAACTAACCAAACAAATGACCAACCAATGAAACAACCAACCAACCAACCAACCAACCAATGAAACAACCAACCAACCAAAAAACCAACCAACCAATGAAACAACCAACCAACCAACCAGCCAACCAACCAATCAACCAACCAACCAACCAACCAATCAACCAACCAAACAGCCAGCCAGCCAGCAAACCAACCAACCAACAAATGAAACAACCAACCAACCAAAAAACCAACCAACCAATGAAACAACCAACCAACCAACCAACCAACCAACCAACCAACCAGCCAACCCATCAACCAACCAAACAGCCAGCCAGCCAGCCAACCAAAAAACCAACCAACCAATGAAACAACCAACCAACCAAAAAACCAACCAACCAATGAAACAACCAACCAACCAACCAACCAATCAGCCAACCAAACAGCCAGCCAGCCAACCAACCAACCAACCAACCAACCAACGAAACAACCAACCAACCAAAAAACCAACCAACCAATGAAACAACCAACCAACCAACCAACCAACCAACCAACCAACCAACCAACCAATGAAAAAACCAACTAACCAACCAACCAACCAACCAATAAACCAACCAACCAACCAACCAACCAACCAAACAGCCAGCCGGCCAGCCAACCAACCAACCAACCAACCAAACAAACAAACAACCAAACAAACAACAACCAACCAACCAAACAAAAAGAGATCTTTTGTGACCAGCAGTATAGAACCGTTCAGGGACTGTATGAAAAGCTCACATCTTGTGGCTGGGGGAAGCAAGCAGCCACTGTAGCAAAGAGGGGGAAGTGTCAGGATGGGATGACTGTCACCAGTTCCTGCTTCTCAGAGTCCAGGCAGGGGCTGGGCTGTGTGCAGGGATCTGGTAGACTGGAGGAGCTACAGCCATCAGTGGTGGAAGAAGGGGGAAGGGGAAGGAGAGGGGGTTACCACCCACAGGCACTGCACTATGTGAAGCACAGTGCTCCCTTAAGCTCCACCACGGAAGGGTGGAATCTGCAGGACAGATATTCTCTCTCAGCCTCCAACAGGGAGGCAGCAGGCGATGGCCTGAGCATGACCACTGGATGCTGCCCCTAGGATGCCAATTTGGAAAGGAGAGGTGGGGAGAGTCTAGGATGCCGCACAGCAGGGAGGTGACTGCCCAGTGGGGCAAGGCTGGTATGCTTTAGGCATTCCTGCGGTCACCCTGGCTAGGCCCAACCTCACTGGGTTTCTGCAACTGGCCAGCCTGGATCTCCAGCCCTCCCATCCATCCTGACAGGCACCCTTTCAATAGACTGGCTATCGGCTACAGATGGGTTCTGCTGTTTGGAATGGAAAACCCAACTGATGCAGCCAGAAAGAGGGAGAATTGGGATTCAAATTGGGCCTCTCCAATGCTATAAGCCTGTTGTTTCTCTTCTGCACCCCCAGAAGTGACCAGAATCTGAGCGACTGTCAAATCCTGCCCAGTTTAAGCCTTCATGGGAAATTGATTTACAAGCACATCCATGATCAAATATGTATAGATGCTTAAACTGATAGCTGAGCAAGTTGTCATGAATGAAATTGGCTAATCTTTATGTTGCTGGCATTTCCAGGGGAGAAGCACAGAAGTCACACATACTGGGCTATAAATGTGAGAGGCAACTGGTGGTGTCTTTGTTGTTTGTGCTGCTATAACAAAATACCACAGACCGAGTGATTTATAATCAATAGAAATTTATTTCTAACAGTGCCTGGGAAGACCAAGTTCAAGGTTCTGGCATTCGGTGTCTGGTGAGGGTCTTTGCGTGGCAGAAGGGGAGAATGCTGAGTCCTCACAGGGTGGACGGTAGAAGGGCAAAGAAGGGCCTAAATGAGTTCCCTTCAGCCCTTTTGCAAGGGACGAATCCACTCAGGAGGGTGGAGCCCTCGTGTCTTAATAAGTTCCCAAAATATCTCACCTCTTAACATTCCCACAAGGGGGGTTCATTTTCAACGCATGAATTTTGGGGGATATTGAGACCATAGCAGGTAGGCTATGGAAGGGATATATTGGTTAAAACAGATTAGGGGTCAGACAGAGTTGATTTCAATTCTATCATCTAATGTACTTTTGTGGACTTGGACAAATTATTTATCTTGTTTGAACCTCATTTGTAGAACTGAGATTATTATCTCTATTTCACAGGGATTCTGCACAGCACATGCAAAGTGCCTAGCACAGTGCCTGGCACATGGTGGGTGCACAGTGAGTGGAATTTATTCCTTTTATTTAAGTGCTGGCTGAATTCGGCTCTCGTGGCCATGCTGGTAGGTGGGTCCTTTCTTGGCTGGCTTGTTCCTTCTTACGTAAGTTTAGAAACTTACTTGTCAGCGTACTCTCACCGCCCTCTAAAAGGGGAATGAGAGCAGGGAGAGGGAGCAGTGAGATGGAGAGGAAACCAAGCAGATGTTCAGGAAGTTCTATTTGACCTAAAATGCCACCTGGGTTGTCTGTTTTCAGGTCCATTATTGATCTGTTAGTCAACGGTTAATTGGACCTGTTTATTTTGCCTGCCAGAGTGCCCAAGAAAATCTAGATTAAAAAGAGCCTATTATAAATCAAGCACACTCAGCATTTATCATAAATGGTGGCACAATTCCTCTGAGTCAGGTCAGTCATGTTGTCCCAGGCCCTGACGTCCAGGTGCACAATCTGCCCAAGCAAGGTTTACAGCTCCAGGCATCCACTGAACTCCCTACCCAGGGATGCAGCTCTTGCTGGGGAGTGGAGGGAAGGCAGGTTGTGAGATTCACCGGTCCAGGAGCAGCCCACCACCCCAGCGAAGAGTGACGGCTTTGGAGGAAGCAGTGAATCCTCCACTATAAAGTAAGTCAATCCATACTTCATTGATGAATACTTGATAATAAACCACATTGTATTCTATTACACAGGGTAGTGGGTATGAAGGGTCTGCCTCAGTCTGCTTAGTGCAAAACAGGTTTTAAGGGAATGTTCATTTCCTTTCCCTCTTTCTTATACAAACTCTGTATCTCTTAAAAACTTTTCTTCAGAGCTGGGCACGGTGGCTCACATCTGTAATCCCAGCACTTTGGGAGGCTGAGGTGGGGGGATCACAAGGCCAGGAGTTTGAGACCAGCCTGGCCAACGTGGTGAAACCCCGTCTCTACTAAAAAAACAAAAATTAGCCAAACATGGTGGTGGGTGTCTGTAATCCCAGTTACTCAGGAGGCTGAGGCAGGAGAATTGTTTGAACCCAGGAGGCGGAAGTTGCAGTGAGCTGAGATTGCACCACTGCACTCCAGCCTGACTGACAAGAGCAAGACTCTGTCTCAAAACAAAATAAAACCAAAACCAAAAAAAAAAAAAAAAAAAAAAATCCCAAAAAACTTTTCTTTGGAATTAGCCTGTAAAATTCTCACAGTGATCTTGAGATGCGTGTTGCTTTTTGTCTGCTTTACAGAGGTGGAAATCTGGAATTTTGGAATTGGGGAAGGATTTTTCCAGGCTTGTGATGTCTGGAAATGGTGGAGCAGTGGCTCAAAGCCCAATATTTTGACACCACTTTTGTATTCGTTTCTTCATTCTCCACATGTGGACCACCTACCACGTACCTGCAACTTGGCTGGATACTGGGGCCAGTCCAGTCTTGGCCGTGGCCCCTGGCTGAGAAGGGTTTCCTTTTTGCCATCCTGTCTGAGACAGTATCACTTTTTTCAGGCCCTAATTAATGAGCCATTCATAGCCTGAAGCCAGAGGATGAATAGCTATATTCAGGTTTCCCATGTATGGTAATTTTCTTTGGAAGCCGACCAGTTTCTGGCTCCATTTCAATCTGCCCATGAGCTTCATAGTTGCACAGTTGAAAATGATGTGAAAGTGGAAACATTTCTCACCAGGCCCCACAGAGAGGCATTGCAGGAGTCCACACCTCCCTGACTCCCTTCAGTCTGGGAAACGGAGGAGGAGAAGCTCCAGAGTCAATGTCTGCCCCACAGACAGTGTCCTTGCTGTTGTTTTTATTTTTACAATATTTAATATATATTAGAAGTAGGGCTTGCTGTGTTGCTGGAGTGCAGTGGTGTGGTGAAATCTTAGCTCACTGCAACCTCCAACTCCTGGGCTCAAGCAATCCTCCCGCCTCAGCCTCCTGAGAACTGAGGCTACAGGTGTGCACCGCCACACCTGGCTAATTTTTAATTTTTTTTTCTAGAGATGGGGTCTCACTATGTTGCCTGTCTGGTCTTGAACTCCTGGCCTTGTGATACTCTGCCTCAGCCTCCCAAAGCTCTGGGATTACACAGGGGTGAGCAATTGCACCCAGCCTGCTTTGGTTTTTGTTGCTATTGTTTTTAAATAAGACAAAGCAGGTTTTTTGTTTTTTGTTTATTTGTTTTTTACCCTGGCAAAAGAGACAGCTACTTTATCTGACCATTGACAGCATCTCGGAGGGGTAAGTGTTCAGTGGAGTTATTTATGGAGACTGTGAAGTCTGGCTGAATGCAGGTCTTTACGTGTGGCCCATGATCAGAAATGTGCTACCCTTTTCACACTCCAGAATGAGTGCCTTGAGAGGAAAGGCTTAGAGAACCTTCAAGGTCTGGGGCTACTCTCTTCATCTTCCTCTGGCCACCAGGCAGCATCCTTAGTCCCGAGGATTCGGCTGCAAACGTCTTGGGACTAAGACACCAGGGACCTACATCCAAGCCGCACAGCCCCTTCTACGTCTCTGAGTTCACTGCTGCTTCCAATTTACTCCAGGTACAAAACCTCCCTTCCTCCCCACCTCTCAAAAACTGGAACCTTCTGGGAGCATCATGTGCATGACACAATGATCATCATAACCATCCTCACAGCAGCAGGAGCCAGCCTGGATCCACCCCCGACGGTGTGCAGGCAACTGCGCTACGCGCGCCTTATGGGAGCCGTGGAGCCGAGCTGTGATGTGGCTGCAGGTTTATTCCCATTATACAGGAGCCGTGGGGCCGGGCTGTGACGTGGCTGCGGGTTTATTCCCATTATACGGGAGCCGTGGGGCCGGGCTGTGACGTGGCTGCGGGTTTATTCCCATTATACGGGAGCCGTGGGGCCGGGCTGTGACGTGGCTGCAGGTTTATTCCCATTATACGGGAGCCGTGGAGCCGGGCTATGACGTG
>JAPYYA010003630.1:0-12652 GCA_028533165.1 Leontopithecus rosalia | reverse complement strand
TTAAAGGCACATGTACACCTATGCACCAAAGCTGCACATTCAGAACACATGTCCCAGGACTTAAAGGCACATGTACACCTATGCACCAAAGCCGCACATTCAGCACGTTTTCCAGGTGTCCCAGGAGTTAAAGGCACATGTACACCTATGCACCAAAGCTGTGCATTTAGCACGTGTCCCAGGACTTAAATTTTTTTAAAAAGAAAGACAAAAGCAGGATGTAAAACTAATGATCATGGCAATTCCTGTGTCTGAGGGCAGAGCTCTGAGCTCTGCCTGGGCGCCTGAGATCGAGGTTTTCGAGAAAGAAGCGGGAGCTTCCTCTGAGGGTTGTGTGGGCAAACGCCGGGATGCCCCCAGCCCCACGGTGAGATCCAGTTGCCGCAGGCTCCGGAAGAAGAGGAAGGAAAGAATTTGGACCCAAATCAAAGTAAACAAGTTCAAAAATAAAAGACTAAGGAAATGGTGATTAGAGAGCAGAGGTGGTGCTTTCAAAACGGTTTTAAAATGAACAGTCCTCTTGAAACACAAGAGGAGAGCCTGGAGCCAGCGAGGGCATAGGAGGACCCGGCTCGGCGCATGGTGGTGGCCAAGCGCCGCTGCCTCACCTCATCCTTCTCCTTGCTATCCTCTGGAGAGACGGCAGTGGGTGCCCTGCCAACAGCATGTGCCAACCCACGGGCGACCTCAGAAAAGGTGAGGTTGCAGTGGAGACTGTGGAACAGCAACTCAACCAGGAGAGAGGAAGCCAGACCGGGGAGGAGGCCAGGGACAGCACGCAACCTGGGGTCACACGGGGAGCTTCTCAAACAGAACCATGCAGCAAAAGCACACAGCCCGGGTCACGTCCATCAAGGTCCTCAGCGAGCTCAGGCTGGCCACAGGGAGAAGACAGGCTGCAGTGATGCAGGCGGAGTGAGGAGGAGGTGTCCACCACCTGAACACATGTGCGAGTCTGTCCTTAGTGGCACCTGCTTGCATGTCCCCAGCTGATAACCTGCAGTGGGCTGTGAGCAAAATCACTCAACCCAGACATGTAGAGAGCAAAGTCTCAGGGATCTCAGGGCCAAAGCTGCGTCCTTGGCCTGCTCCACAGGCTGCACCCCCAGCAGACACACACAACCCCTCTCAGGAGGGCCCTGGGCTCAGGAAGACTCAGTATTCAGGAGGGCTCCATGCTCAGGAGGACTTGGTGCTCAGGAAGACTCAGTGCTCAGGAGAACTCTGTACTTAGGAGGACTCGGTGCTCAGGGGGACTGGGTGCTCAGAAGGTCTCAGTACTCAGGAGGATCTCCCTGCTCAGGAGGACTTGGTGCTCAGGAGAACTCCATGCTCAAGAGGACTTGGTGCTCAGGAGGACTCAGTGCTCAGGAGGACTCAGTGCTTGGTTTAATTCTGTTGTCATCCTGAAATTGTTAATAATTTTAGGTGAGGGCCATACATTCGCATTTTTTTCTGGGTCCGACAGTGGTGTGGTCTGATGTGTGTCTTCTGCATTCACAGCTGAATGTAGGCCCGGGGCTTTCTGAACTGGACTCAGAGTGACAAGGGCCTGACTCCCTGGCATGGTCTTATTCTTATCACAGACACCCCTGCTCATAGTCACTCCTGGGCAGGGCACACTAGGTTCTTGAGCAGGAGACCCTCCCTGGCAGTTTTCCCGGGTTCTGCTGTGCAAGCTGGAGGCATTTGGGAGGTTGCTGAGGCCCAGCCTAGGCTCTGGCTCGGGGAGATGCTGTACAAGAGCGGCTGCCCCCCTCCAGACAGCTAGCTCTGGGTGCTGCCAGGCCAGGCTCGCCTCATTGGCATGCCAGGGCCTCACTGGCTTGCTGCATACCCTGTGCCCAGGGATCCAATTTCAATATCATTACTGAGAAGTCCAGCCTTCCCGTGAGCATGAGTTATTGCTCAGGAATAAAAGCCCAAGTGAAGGAAAATGACAAAATCTGCTGTCTGCCAAATGTGTCTGCTGGAGGGATAGAGGATGAAAAACAGCTACCAAGGCTGGGCTTCATGCGCACTGGCTTTGAGAGCACGTGAAACCCGTTCTGCAAACTATCAGCAGGCTCAGCTACCCCGTACATTTAGAACAAAATAGAAAAAAAAATCTGTGATTAATTTTAACAGCATTGCTCTCGGGGGCAGGGCTGAGTCTGTGGAGGAACTTATAGGTCCAGACAATCTTGGGTCTCCAGACTCCCAGGCAGACATTTTGTGTGCTCATCCATCTGTCACCCACATGTACATCTATCCATCCATCCATCCATCCATCCATCCATCCATCCATCCATGACTATTCACTCACCATGCACCAGTGTGTTCATCCATCCATCCCATCCATCCATTCACCCACCCATCCACTCACCCACTTATATCCAGTCATCCACCCATCCATACATCTGCCCACCCACCCATTCATTAACTACCCATCCACTCATCCATCCATTTTCATCCATCCATCTATCCATCCACCCACTCATTCACCCACCAGTCCACCCACCCACCCACCCATCCATCCATCCATCCATCCATCCACCCATCCACCCACCGACCTACCCCCATCTATTCACCCACCCATCCAAGCATGCAACCTTTTACACACTCAGTCCCTCCCTCCATCCCTCCCTCCCCCTCCCCCCTTCCCTTCCTTTCCTTCCTTCACCACCCATCTATCCATGGGCCATTTCCTATGTGCACATTTCCAAATGCACAACCTGCAGCCTGTGCCAGGCACTTGGCACACAGATGGGACAGATCCCATGTCGGCTCCCAGGAGCTTGCCGCATTGTTGGGGGTACTGAGAATGAATTCTGATAGAGTGGGGCAGCTCTGGAGCTGCAGGAGCACAGAGGAGGTACCCACATGGTAGTGAGGTTTTCTTGGGATGGTGATGCCCAAGCTGAGTCCTGCTGGAATTGGAGCTGAGCCCAGGAAACAGAGGAGGTGGAGGTTCAGGGCAGGGTGGTCTTGTCAACAGAGAAAACTGGAAAACCCCAGGATCAAAGGTTCAGAGGCCTGCCCTGGGTAGCTGAGCACAGGGAGCCCTGAGTAGCCTGCTTCTCGAGCAAACAACTTGGAAAGAGGCAGAGACCAAGTTGGCAGAGCATAGAGCCACGGAGTAGAGCCCTGTGAGCCACCAGGGAGGGGCATGCGGACTTCCTCCCATTGGTGTTTAATCCTCTGAAGGGTTTAGAGTGACCAGAGAGCAGTTTTAGAAGATTGCACTGGGGATCTGATAATGTAGGACCAGGGATGGCAGATTTTTTCTGTAAAGAAGCAGAGAATCAATATTTTTGGTTTTGTGACACATTTTGTGTGTTTTGTGAGTCTGTTGTAATTACTCACCTCTGCTGTTGTAGTAAAAGTAGTCGTGGATGGTTGAATGACTGGGTGTGGCTGGGTCCCAATAAAACTTTATTTAGAAAAACAAGCCATGGGCCGGATTTAGCCAGTGACCATTGTCTGCCTAGCCCGGTCACAGAATAAAGCAAAATGCATTTGACTGTGCAGCCATCGGGGAATCCTCCCTGCAGGGAAAACACAGCAGAGCCTACAGCTCCAGCATGTACAGGACTCGTGTGCGAGGCTGTTTACAGAAACATTTGTGGTGTTCCCCAAGGGAGGCCCCTGAGAGTTCCTCGAGTGAGAGAATGCAGGGGGTATTCTGTGGGCTGGTGGGAGGCCTCCTGGATGAACCTGCACACATCCCAGAATGGCACTCAGGGTCCTGCCTGGCCCTGGCAAGCCTCCTCGTCGAAGTCTTTCTGGCCCACAGGGAAAGGAGGTCATGGCCGGAGGGAATTCCACTGCTCAGGTTGGGCCAGCGAGGGCTTAGATCTTGCAGAGTTGCTCCTGGCCCAAGGGTCCAAGGAGGAGGGGGCTTGAGTGGGTCCCCAACCCACGATGCCAACATTTGGTAATGCACAGAACAGGAAGTCAGGTCAGGAGATGGGCAGGCTGGAGCGCAGGGGTCCATAGAAGCAGATCTCCATGGCTGGACTCCCGCTGATACCACACCATTCGCTATGCCCTGGGGTTCATGGCAGCAGGGTCCCCATGGCTGCACTCCTGCTGGTACTACACCACTCACCATGTGACTTGGCAGCACCTCTCATCAAGGGCTGGGGTCTAATCCCACGCCCCTTGACCCTGGCTGGCCTCATATGTTGCCTTGGCTGGTGGAATGGGCTGGAAGTGACAGTGACAGTAGCTCCAAGCCTTGGCCTCGAGAAGCCTTGTGTGCTGTTCATCCTTGTGAGGACCCCTGCTGTTGCCATGTGAGCCAGGCTGGGCTGGCCTGCTGGGGACAGGGCAGCATGAGCAGAGCTGAGCCACCTGTCATCCTTGCAGAAGTCCCAGAGATGTGAGGAAGCTCAAGTGGAACCAGCAAAACCACTCTCTCAGTCTGCCTCTGCTGGCAGACACATGGGCAGCCCAGTGAAGAACCTCCCTGCTGAGCCCAGCCTGCACTGCTGAACCTCAGATTCTTGAGCTAAATGAATGGTTGATGTTTTAAGCTTTGTTATACAGCAATAGCTGACAGAGAGAGAATGGGAATTTTAAAGGCACTGCCTAAATTCTCAGGCCACCAATAATAAGAAGGAAGGAAGGAAGGAGCGAGGGAGGGAAGGAAGGAGCGAGGGAGGGAAGGAAGGAGGGAAGGAAGTAGGGAAGGGAGGGAAGGAAGTAGGGAAGGAGGGAGGGAAAGAAGGAAGGAGGGAGGGAGGAAGGAAGGAAAGGAGGGAGTGGGAGAGGGAGGGAGAGGATGGAGCTGGGAGGAGCTGCAGGTGACAGGAGAAGGACCCCTGATAGGAGAGAAAAGAGAAGAGAGGGGAGTGGAGAAGTCCAAGAGGAGAGGAGGAGAAAACTCTTTACAAATGATGGTTTTCCTTAACCTTAATTTCCTGGAGTCTGATTTCTGTTGATCTCTTGTGCTCAGTTTAAACACACACACACACACACACACACACACACACACACACACAGCCCCCCCCACACATACACTCTAAATTTGCACTTTTTTGAGTCTGCCACTAAGACTGCCCTGAGGACCTGAGGGTGGCAGAGGTCTCACTTGGACCTAAAGCTCCTGAAGTAAATGCTGCTAAGAGTCACGTCCTCAGGTGGGTAAAGAGTCTGTGGCCCCTGAGGGCCAGGACAGGGACCTGGGCTCTGCATATCCATCTTAGTCCAATCCACAGGTCTCTGGCTTCAAGTCAGGGGCTGAGTCATACACACATGGAAAATGGGAATGTCACTAATGAGAAGCACCCGACCTCACTCACTCTTGGTAAGAATCACATGAGCCCATATGTGTAAATACTTTACAAAGCACGAAGTTCTACTATACCTGTGAGGTGGGGGCTGTTCAGTAATGGTAACAATCATGACTCCAAGAACTTGGAAAATAATCTCGGCTGCCCACTAAGAGGGCTTGCTGTTTTGAATCGGGCGTGGCTTTCATCTGCGCCCCTTGGTCTGCTGTAGGTGGCCCGGTCCAGGCTGCCCTGCCCTGCACCTGAGTCACACCTGGGACAGTCTCCCTTGGCGCTCTTCTGGCTGGTCACTCCCCTGCCCAGACCTCTTCCATGGCTCCCCATTGCCCTTGGGCTACAGGCCAAAGCTGTTGCCCAATGCGAAGTCTTTCACGTTCTGTCCCTCGGCCCCCCCAACCCCACTGCAAGTTGTTTCTTGCTAGTCCTGTGTGTCCACAGCCTACTGCAGGCCCCAGATGGGGTTGGGGGATTTCAAGCCTTCAGGCCTTTGCTTCAGTTTAGCTCTTAGCCTGGAACGCCCATATCCCCAAAGCCCAGCAGGCAAAAACCGACTTCTTCAGACCTCGGCCCTGGGGAACCTTCTCTTTGGGGGTCGCCCATTCACCTGGCGCCCAGGTGGAGGTGACCTCGACCCCTCGCTGTGCCTCACCTTGCCTTGCAGGAAGTTCACCGGAGCCCTCACTCTGTGGCCCTCATTCTTGTCTGCCTGACCCCACGCTGGGCTGGGAGGCACCAGGGGTGGGCCTGTGTGAGGACAGTGGCTACCGATGGCAGAGCATGTCTGTGCACTGTCCCTGCTGAGAACCTTCTGTGGGTCACCAGCTCCGTCCTCACAGCAGCCCCACACAGAAGGCATCATTGCTGGTTCAGGTCCACAGGGACCAAGGCTTGGGGGGGCCCAGCGGCACTAGGGGGCCTGGGATGGAGCACTTCCTGGACAAGTGGGAGCCCTCGACACGCCCCCTGTGGGAGGGACTCAGGGGTCTTTGAACGGCGCCTGTGGAGCGAGTGAAGGGGAGGCAGGGAGAGGACTCTGCTCTAGGGCTTGGAGACCCGGGATGCTCTGAGCCACTCGCATCCTTAAACTTCAGCGTTGCTCCGGGAGGCTCACGGTGGGCTCTGCATGGCCGCCCCCGGACTGCAGCTCCCTCCATTTAAAACGGGGGCCACTTTATGGCCCAGCTTCCTGGCAGCTGCTGCAGCTGTGGGACCGAAATTGCCTATTCATGCTGCCGTCCCAAACCCTGGCTAGGCCACGCCACCGGCAGCCGGGCCGCCACGCAGGAAGCAGCATCACTGAGGTGCGGCTTTGTCCCAGAGAATCCTGAGTCCGTCTCTGTGGACTGAATTCAGAAGCCAAACTCTGGAGCCCTGGCCTCTGGCAAAACTTTCCATCTGCAAAGCAGAGTTACTGGTAACCAAGGAGGTGGCCCACAGCAGCGCCGCGGGGTGGGGGGCGATCCAGAAGATTCTCCCTGGTCAGGTGCTGAGCTGGTGTGAGTGCGTGTACGTGACTGTCCGGCCATGTGGTGTGTCCGTCCCTGCCACGGCTGGCCTGCCGGCTGCAGACGGTGACACCTTGGATGTGACAGTCGGTGAGGGTATTTGACATGTGGACGGGGCCGCGTGTGCCGTGATCACTATTGTCCTTGCAATTACTGTGATTTTAAGACTCTCAGCTGCGGGACACTTACTGCTGATTTGTTGGAGTGAAAAGTGAGTTTTAGTCGGTTTGAGTCTTATATGTGATTTAGAGAAATTCCCCATTTTAGACAAATAGTTTAAGAAAATGACTAAGCATCACTTTATATAACAATCATTAAGATAATGTGACACTCTGTTTTGATTCAGGGTACAACATTCTCTAAGGAAAGAGACATTCTCTGCTTTCTTAAGTATTTCCAAAAGACCGAGTTAAATCTCTTCCCCAGTAAAGATGAAAGGCCTGGTTTTCCATCTAAGTATTCAAATTTAGCTGAAGCAGGAACCAGAGTTTCCAATTATTCAGCAGCCTCTTCAAAGCAGATTTTATGTAAGAAAAATGACTGCCGTTTATTCAGTGTTTCGTTTCGACCAGGTGCTGCCAGCCTCCAAGACTGAAGCTGCTGTGACCCCACAGGCGGCAGGGAAGAAGCTTGCCCCGTCACACACCTATGAAGCAACACCCCCGTGCCTGAGCCTGCTGGTCTCTCTCAGAGCCTGGCTGTTGCCGCCAGGCTGTGCAGCCCCTGTGAAGTTGGGGGAGGCTAGGAACCCTGTGGGCTCTTGGAGGTGGTGGCAGGAAAGCAAAGGCGTGGAGGTGAAGAGGGCTGTAGTCTCAGGCCACCTTTGAGCGCATGGCCCCGACCCCCTTACTCACCTTCCAAAGGCTCCTTGCCACCCCCCGGAGGTCTGGCACCTTGGCAGTGTGCCCGGAGCATGCAGGGACTGCCCCAGCCCACCTCTCCAGCAATGTCCCACCCACATGGGCAGAGGGCTCCAGGGACCAGGATCCTCGGGCCATTCTGCCCCTCCACCTGCTGGTCCTGCCTTCACGTCTGCCATGGCTGAGGCTGTGTCCCAGGAGTGGCAGGCCTGGGGGGCCCCCACCGCTCCTGTGCTCCCTGCAGAGAACATCGCTGCCTCCCCTTCCTTCCGCCGTGTCTGGGAGGTGCTCTCCCTGTTGTTCACTCCACCGGGATTACTTTACTCTATTCCAGTGATTCCCTAGGCCAGACCGGGGCCTCCTGGGGGGTGACTGCTTCCACCCTGTACCTCTGGTGCCCAGCCCAGGGCGGGGACTCGCTGGGCAGCTGTAGAACTGGCCTGGGGTGACGTTTATTAGGCCTCTGGTGAGCCCCAGAGCCACACACCTTGGTCAGGCTCCCCCTGGAAGAGACGATTCTTTCCCCATCATCTTGGCCTCGGCAGCCATGTTGAAGTCAGTGGACAGAGACGATGGGCCCGTTTCTGGCCTCTCAGGTCCACGGTCTCTCCCTGCGCCATGCTGCCCTGCTCCACGCCGCCCTCACGCTGCCTCGCTGCTGTCGCTGTGTGCTTGGCTGGGAAGTTGGCGTCCTCGTCCTTGGTTCTTCTTTCTCAATATTCCCTTGGCTCTCCTGGGCCCATGCATTTCCATGTGTATCCTACAATCATCCTGCTCCCATCGACCTACAATGAAGGCAGCTGGGATTCTGCTGGGGACGGTGGGGAAGGGGCAGACCAGCACGGGGGCATCACCAGGCCACGTCTCTGCTTTACAAGGTCCTCCTTCTAAGGTTGCATCAGTCAGTCATTCATCCACTCAGCCATCACTTTCACGGTGGGGCTTCAGTGCCCAGCCCTGCCACTGCCCTCAAGGAGCCCAGCCCTGTGTGGGGTGTGGAGGCAGTGAGGGTGAGGGTGGTGTCAAGGTCCTGGCAGCGTTTCCACCTGGCTGAGTGGGGGCCAGAGCCAAGGAAGAGCTTCCTGGGGGGCGGGCAGCAGGAGAACAGTGGGATGGGGTGGGCTGTGTGGGTTCACTCAGCCAGGGCAACTTCACGACACGGGACCTGGGCATGCAGGAGGAGCCTCTCCTTCTGCCTCACTTCTCCAAATCTATAAATGATAAATACTCCTTGAAGATCACACAGCCAACATTCCTCTAAATATTTATACAGGGCTCACATGACTAATACATCAAAACAGGAATTCAACAGATTACATTTTCCAGGATATTTACACATTGATTACAATCAAAGTCTTCTGAACATTCAATTAAAATCATAGAAGTAGCCCGTCTATCTCCGTGCTGCTTTAAACACTCCAAAAAGCAGAGCACACGGTTTTGGATTTCAAGCCTAGGAATCTGGCTGTGCGGTGATGTGTTAATATTCATTTCGTTCCGTATCTGTTCTTCAGCCCCTCCTTCCCCTTCTCCTGCCCACCTCCCCTCTGCCTCCCTGTCCTCCTGTCTCCTGGAGCCACCACTCTAGGGTTACATTCTGGTGTCACAGTAGCAACTGCCTTCACTGACACCTCCTCTGGCCCTGCAGGGTGTCTGTGGAGTCAGGGGAGCATGACATGGGCCTGGAGTGTCCCTGAGTCTGCAGCCCTGCACAGCAGAGCTCCCAGTCACTGTTCAAGCTCACTGTGTATGCAGATAGACCTTTGGGCTCCCGTCTTCCTCTGCTTTGCACTCTGGTGTTTTCTTTGGGATGCGTCTGTCCGAGTCAGTGTGGATTGCTGTGAGAAACTGCAGACGAGGGGCTTACATAATAGATCTTCATTTCTTACTGTTCTGGGGGCTGGGAAGTCCAAGAGCAAGGCGCTGGCAGATTTGGTGTCTGGTGAGGGCTCCCTTCCTGGTTTGCAGGTGGTGCCTTCTGGCTGTGTCTTCACGTGCTGGAGAGAGGCCATCTCCCTGGAGTCTCTTCTCATAAGGAGCCACTGTGGGGTCCCACCCTCAGGGCCTCATCTGACCCTAATCACCTCCCAAAGGCCTCACCTCTCAACATATGTGATATGGTTTGGCTGTGTCCCCACCCAAATCCCACCTTCACCTGTAGTTCCCATCATCCCCATGTGTGATGGGGGAGACCCTGTGGGAGGTCATTGGATTTTTGGGGTGGTTACCTCCATGCTGCTGTTCTGGTGATAGGGAGTGAGTTCTCAGGAGATCTGATGGTTTTATAAGGGGCATTCCCCACCTTTGCCCAGCACGTCTCCTCGCTGCTGCCATGTGAAGAAGGACATGTCTGCTACCCCTCCTGCCATGAATGTAAGTTTCCTGAGGCTTCCCCCGCCATGCGGAAGTATGAGTCAATTCAACCTCTTACCATTACTGTTTCGTAAATTACCGGTCTCAGGTATGTCATTATTGGCAGCGAGAATGAACTAATACAGCATCCCACAGGAGACAGGGTTTTGATGCATGGATTTGGGGGATGCAAACCTTCAGGCCACGGCAGTGCTTCGTGGTTCTCCCCCCTGGGGTTCCCCTGCCCAGGCTGTAGTACGTGGACTGATCATGAGCACTGGTGGGTGTCGTGTCTTGGGTGATGAAGATTGAGCCTGTGAGCACGCTCTGCCTTTTGGAATGTGGGCCCGGGTGGGCCACCGTGGTCTCTGCAGTGTGGGGCGGGACGTGAGGGCAGGCTCTGGGGCAGGGCCTGGCTTCCTGCTCTTAACACAGACACTGCTGTCTCAGTCTTCTGCAAACACTCATCTCTTAGATAGAAAAGCAAATATATCCATCTGCTTATATATCCAACGTGTATAAGCAGATAGAAGCTTAGTTCAACAAATGAGCGGCCCATGTATATTCAATATATTCGATTTCCCCTGCTTATTGAAATGGAACATGCTGTATGAGACCCTTGACCGTCACTGTCTCTTAGGCTAAATACACAATGGAATGAAGAGACCTCTGAATGCAGCAGCTTGAAGACGCTGGACGATTGCATCCTGAACTGATGGTTCTAGGTTGACGGTCATGGCTACACAGGGACCCGGGTCTCCCCATGTTGCTCCCACACAGAGACCACCACCGCCCAGCAGGTGTGGGTCAGCCTACAGGGAGCGGGGAGGAGTGAGAAGGCAGCAAGGCCGCTCTCTGCAGCCCCATCCAGGCCTGGGCGTGGCACGGGCCGGAACAGTCTCCTGGAGTGCCTACACGGCTGGGCCGGGGGTGGGCCTGGCAGGGCAGCCCTGGCCTGATTCCCTCCTTGGGGAGGAAGTCTGCAGCCTGCACTGTGAGCCGTGGAACGCCGTGTGTTAACTGTCCTCCTGCGAGGAGCCTGTGGACCCAGAGCCCTTCTGAAATGCAATCGATTTAATTAATCAGTGTTGTAATTATCATCGTTTTTGTGCTGAGATTATTACAACTTGGCAGGACAGAAAGCCTTCGGCAGGATGCTGTGTCCTTCTGGAACAACCCCTGGTGTCTGGGAACGCATCCTTGCTTTCTGGCAAAACAGGACGTTCGAGGCCTCTCCGGATATTTCCTCCCTAGGATGTGGACTCGGTGGCCTCCAAGGATCCTTGGCGTCTTCCACTGTAGAGGAGACTCCAGGCACAGGAACAAGTGACCCGTGGCTCGTCACAGAGATAGGATTGGAGAAACACTGTGTTTCTCTAAATAACAGTCATTTTCACGATCTCCCCAGTTGCACTATAACACTGCTGCCGTTCTTTTCCCTAGTGCTGGGCCTCTCACATGGATGTGGGCAAGGCTGTGGTCTTGGAGTCTGTGGCACCAGAGGGCTGTGAGGAGGTGGAGGCTGGCGGTGACAGCTGCCCCAATGTGCAAGGAGCCAGGTCTGGCCAGCTCCCCTGTCTGCACGGCTTCCTTCATCCTGACCCCGTCATGACCCCATGTTCCTGGAGAGTGGCCCCTGCCCTGGTCACCGTCCCCGTCTTGTTCTTATGGTTCCAGGACACCCTGACTGACCCATGTTGACCACTGTGGACCCAGCCATGCCCAGAGCCACAGAGCAGAGACCTGTGTCTTCCAGGGCCTTGCTCAGAGCAGGCTGCTAGGATGAAAAGCATTTCCTGCCTCCCTCTCTCCCTCCCTCCCTTCCTTCCTTTCTCCCTCCCTCCTTCCCTCCCTCCCTTCCTCCCTCCTTTCCTCCTTTTCTCCCTCCCTCCCTCCCCTTTCCTTCTCCGTCCCTCTCTCCTTATCTTCCTGCCTTTCTCCTTCCCTCTCTCCCTCCCTTCCTCTCTCCCTCTCTCACTTCCTCTCTCCCTCCTTCCCTCTCTTCTCTTCTCTTCTTCCTTCCTTAATTTGTCAACCAAAAAATTCCCTACTGAGCACCTCTGTGTGCAGTGTAGCAGGCTAGCCTGTCTGTCTGAGCCGAGCCTAAGGCAGGGGTGACCCCTCCTGAGAGCTGCGCTACGATCAGGGCAGGGAAGGGCTCCCATCACACAGGAGGCTCTGCGGCCAGTAGGCATGGGCTCTGCTGCTCACTTGCCTGTGTCCTCGGCACAGGCTCACACCAGAAGCCAAGCTCTGGTGGCTGAGGCAGCCTAACAAGGGCCGGCTCCTGCCTGGCTGAGCGAAGATGAGCCAGAAGCCCCGCTCCGTTTCGCTGTTAGTGACAGCAGGCCTGCTACGAACGCTGTGTCCCGCCATTGCCCACCTCACAGTGTTCTATGAGGATGCTGCAGCTGCCTGTGCTTCACTGTTGGCTGAGAACAGAGCAAGGAAAGAGCAGCAGAGTGAAGGACACGCTCCGTGAAAAGTAGCAGCCCAGGGAGAGGAGGAGAGAGTGAGGAGTGAGGAGTGAGCAGGTGAGAAGTGAGGAGTGAGGAGTGAGGAGTGAGGAGGTGAGGAGGTGAGGAGTGAGGAGTGAGGAGGTGAGGAGTGAGGAGTGAGGAGGTGAGGAGTGAGGAGTGAGGAGGTGAGGAGTGAGGAG
>JAPYYA010003629.1:0-12652 GCA_028533165.1 Leontopithecus rosalia | reverse complement strand
ATTTTTACACTGCTGGTGGGAGTGTAAATTACTTCAACCATTGTGGAAGACAGTGTGGTGATTCCTCAAGGACTTAGAAACAGAAATTCCATTTGACCCAGCAATTCCATTACTGGGTATATATCCAAAGTACTATAAATCGTTCTACTATAAGGACACATGCACACGAATGTTCATTGCAACACTGTTTACAATAGCAAATACCTGGAATCAACTCAAATGCCCATCGATGATAGACTGGACAGGGAAAATGTGGCACATATACACCATGGAATATTATGCAGCAATCAAAAACAATGGGTTCTTGTCCTTTGTAGGGACATGGATGAACCTGGAGAACATCATTCTCAACAAACTGACACAAGAACAGAAAATGAAATACCACATGTTCTCACTCATAGGTGGGTGTTGAACAATGAGAACACATGGACACAGGGAGGGGAGCACTACACACTGGGGTCTGTTGGGGGGAATAAGGGAGGGACAGTGGGGGGAGGAGTTTGGGAGAGAGAGCATGGGGAGAAATGCCAGATATAGGTGAAGGGGAGGAAGGCAGCAAATCACACTGCCACGTGTGTACCTATGCAACAATCTTGCATGTTCTTCACATGTACCCCAAAACCTAAAATGCAATTTAAAAAAAAAAGAATGAAGGCACACTTTTTAACCTGATAGAAAAGCCTCACCCTGACTCACAGACTATCTTATCTTCCACCCATCATCCTCCCAGATAAGACATGTATACCCTGGTCCTGACCCAACAGACCTCCCAAAATCTTCTAAACAGACAGCATGCTCTTTTTTGCCTCTATACTTTTCCAAATGATATTCTTCTTCTCTCTGCAATGCCCTTCCACCAATCCTTTCTAGTGAACTCCACCTCTTCCTTTACAACCCAGCTCAAGTGACACCTCCCCACGAAGCCTTTCCCAGGAGATATATACCTCTCTGCATTCCCACAGCACTCTGCAAACACCTTAGCACTAAATATTAAGTGAATTATGCATTGTTATTTCTGCACATGACAAGAGTCATGTGTTAAGCAAATTAGCATTTCTGCTAGCACATAGTAGGCTCTCAGAAAACATATGAAGGCTGAAGACAGTCAGTTATCATTTTCTCAGCTCCTGTTATATGCCAGAACAGGATATCCTCACTCCACCAACCTACTGAGGCAAGAACTTTGCAGATGAGCAAACTGAGGCTCAGAGATGCTAGACTTTGCCCAAGAACTCAGAGCTGCCTACTGATGCATCCAGGATTAAAACCCAGAGAAAAACAAAATGAATTTTCTCAAAGTGCTTTTAGAGCTTTTCTCTGGTTTATCCCTCCCACCACTTTATGGGTAGCTGGCTATCAAATGAGAGAAATGTGTGCACAAAGCATTTGCAATAATAAATCCAGGCAAATGCAACAGGTAACCGTTGCCCTTAACAACCCCAGCCTCCTTCCTACAGACCCGGAAGCCTGGATGCAAATTTCCCAGGCCTTTTTCTTTTAAAATGTCTTCCAGCGCTGCCAGGTTCTATGCTTGACCCTTACAACAAGGTGCTCTGACATTTCAGCAGCTACCCCTCCCCACTTCCACACCACGTGCACGGGAGGCAAAGGGAGCCAGAGGAAGGCCTCTCTCAGGATGGGTGCTGTTTGTCTAACACTTTAATTTATTGGTCTGCTACTGCGGCTTCATTTGGTATTCAGTATGATTGCATCCATCCTAATAAATTTATCTGGTAATAATGTGGATGTCATATGCACTTATACTCCGTGTTGGGCAACATTTCGCCAGCAGAGCCACAATGTGGCTAGCCCAGGAACTCTGGCAATTTTAAATTTTTCTTTTTTCTTTACTTTTCTTTCTTACTGTCACCTAGGCTGGAGTACAGTAGCACAATCTCTGCTCACTGCAACCTCCACCTCCCAGGCTCAAGTGATCCTCCCATCTCAGCCTCCCAAGTATCTGAGACTACAGGCGCCTACCACCATTCTCAGATAAATTTTTGTATTTTTGATAGAGACGAGGCTTTGCCATGTCTCCCAGGCTTCTGCCAACTTTAAAAGAAGGATTTCCTTTCCCCACACCCACCTTTTTCAGATGGCTCAGTATGTCTACTGAACGGCACCTCTTTTGCCTCTCTGACCCATAAGCATTGTTATTTTTGTCTTTGAACAAGGTCTCAATGCCCACCTGTTGGTTCACAAAGAAGGTTCTTTTGATGCCTCCTTCTGAAACAGTGCCTTCTGGTAGAACTATTGGTGGTGGTGGATGTTCTACAGATGCAAGGTGCAAGTTGATAGCCATGTACAGTTACTGAGCACTGAAAATATGGCTAATGTGACTAAGGAACTAACTTTTACAATGTATTTCATTCTCATTAGTTTGAATTTCAATAGCCACATGGCTATCATAGTGGACAGCATAGTTTTAAAAACTAAAACTAGACTAGATCAGAGCTTCTCAAATTTAATATGTGTGCTCATTACCAGGGGATCTTGTTAAAATGCAGGTTCCAACTCAGGAGGTGGAGCGGAGTCTGGGATTCCACATTTCTAAAAGCTCCTGAGTGATGCTGCTGGTCCTTGGACCACCATTTGAGAAGCAAATGATCAGGGTGGTAGTTATATTACCATTTGCGTAATGCATTAAATTCAACACAGAATATTCAGGGATGTTCCTATTTTATGTAGTACCCCCGTCTCTTGGAGGTTGCAGTATAATCTTTGAAACCTAAATTTAGTGGTTCTCGCCGTTGGTTGCACACAGACTTGAGAGAAAATTTCAGTGTTAATAGGTCCCAGACATTTTTTTATTGTAAGCTCACAAATTATAGTTGTATATATTTATGCAAGTGCCAAGTGAGTTATGATTTCTAAATACAATGTGGAATAATTAAATCAGGCTAATTAACATATCCATCACTTCAAATGTTCATTATTTTCTGCAGTGAGGACATTTGAAATTTATTTTTTTAAACAATTTTAACATGCACAATACGTTATTATTAACTATATTCACTAGGCTGTGCAATAGATCTCAAAAAAAGAAAACCCGCAAACTTATTCCTGCTTTCTAGACAAGGCCTTTTCCAGAGGATGGAGAGTAAGGGGAACGGAAAGATGACGTTCTGCACATTGCAGGTGGTGTACTTCTACTAAAACATTATTTGTTGGTTCTTTGAAATGCAAATTTAACTCGGCTTGTTGTTGTTGTTGCTATTTTGCTAACTTGATCAACCTTAGTTGCACAGTAACAGCACCTGAGAAGTTTCCTTTTTCACTGTCAATGCCCCAAGCCTCATTCTATCTCAAAGATCCTAATTGCCCTGGGTGCACACATCTTGCATGTTTTGAGCGCTCTCCAGGTGACAGTAATTTGCAGCCAGGGCCGTGAAGTGCCAGAGTGTCCTCAAACTCCAGCAAGCATTAGACACCCTAAAGGGCTTGTTAAAACACACATCATAGGACCCCACCCCAAGAGTTTCTGAATCAATTGAATTTCTAACAAGTTCCCAGGTGGTGTTAATGCTGACGGTCCAGGCACCACTCTCAGAACATCTGGGTTCCTAGTCAGTAAGTCTTGAGCAAGAAAAATTGCATTTTTAACACATTCCCAGGTGACGGTGATGCTGGTGGTCCAGGCACCCCGTTTGGAGAACCCCTGGGTTACTTTATGCTGACCCGGAGATGAAATTAACCCAAACTAGAAGCAAGCCACTGTCTAAGGCCTAATGGAGTTAGCGGTACAAAAGCAAAAATCCAACAAAATCTGGACTGCCTACAAGTCAAGGGTGCATTTCCCCCAAGGCACTCACTCTGTTTCCTCTTTCTTGGTGATGAAGGATGATGGGAAGCTTTTTTAGCATCAGTTGGGCCTGGTGCCACCACTTACTAAACAGTGGATCTTGAGAAATGTGCACCCATCTCAGAGCCTCATTTGTAAAATGAGCACCCGCTACTCTCATTTCATGAGGAGGTAAAATGAAACAGGTATGCAATGGGATCAAGTGGGCATTCAATGTCTGCTTCACCAGGAGGAAAGTGCAATACTTGGGCAACTCCAGCAAAAATACTGTGAACCAGTACCATCCATCTCATAAATCTACAACTGAAAGATAACAAGCTTGGCTAGACCTGAATTTCAATCTAGGCCAATAATGTGCCACCCTGGCAGCTATTAGCATCATCTGGGAAGACTTTTTCAAGGACCAATGCTGGACCCCACACACGAGGATGCTGTGCCAATTGTTCTGAGGCAGGGCACAGGCATCGGTGGTTTTGAAGCTTCTCAGATGTTTCTTGTGGGCTGAAAAAGCTGAAAACTGTTTGTGTGGGGCTGGCTCTAATCCCAGCCTTCTGGCAAACTGTGTGACCTCTCTGTGTCTTGGTTTTATCCCTGTTTCCATGGCATATGGACAAACCTCTCTTTCACCAGACGATGAGAGAAAATGTGCTGAGAGGTCAGGAGGCTTGGAGATCATTCAGTCCAGCCTCCCTTATTTCACAGGTGGTGAAGCTGAGACTCAGAGAGAATGAGTAATTGGTCCAAGGTCACTTGGCTAGGTGTGTAACTCATGCTCCACAACCTGACCCAGCTGTGGTTCAAAATCGATTTACTTTTATTGAACAAACACTTCTCGGTTTGTGTTCCAGAAATGTATGTTCCAGATACCGCTTTTTTTTAAATGCCCTACAAATATTAGGTCACCTAATCCTCACAGTATTTCTAAGTGGTAGGTGGTGTTGGTGTTCTATTCCCATTTCACAGACTAAGCAACTGAGGCCTGGAAATATTAAGCAACTTGCCTGAGGCCATGGTGTATGGGAAGCACTGTGGTAACTCAGTCTGCAGAGCATTAAGGGAAGGGGCTATTTTATCACCCAAATTTACCACAACGCATACCTTCTCTTCCTTGTTGCCAAAAAACAGAGATTTTAGAAGATAAGAATATTTTATCACTTTCCCTTTCTCTATCAATAAAACCAGCCATAAAGTGACTGAAAGAAGCCCCTTAACTTTTATAACGAAAGAGATGCCACATCTCAGTACACTGGCCTTCTCAACTCACAGGCACTAAATGCTTTTTTAAGAAAACCATAAACACTTGTTTGTGTCAAGAAGACTTTTCCAGTTAAGAAAATGAGGAATGCATCAGCAGTGGCTACTCCATCAGGCAGTGTGACTAGGCAAAGCTTAGACTCCTGTCAAAATCTGCCCCCCCGCCCCCCCCGCCAGGATTCTTTCTTCTTCAGCCTCAGATCCTAGAAACCAGGAGGTCTTGGCAAGTCTTAGTTCCCCAAACTGTGGTTCCTGCTGAATAGAGGAGAAGAGACCTTGGTCCAAAGCTTTGTATCTTTTCTAAGACCTGCTACTTGGAATTGAGAACTTTGATCCAAGGTACCATAATGCCCACGAGGAATGCATCTTTGTAAAACTCAAATCTGTTCACCTCTGCACTTAAAATTCCTCAATGTCTCCCTCTTACTTTCATGCCAATGGCAGATCCCTTAGTGGAGTCTGATCACAGTCATGACTTTCTCCACCTCCCCCTCAACCCATTTCCCAGGCTTCTCTTGCAACTGCCTAGACAGAGTCAATTTATCAAGACAGGGGAATTACAAAAGAGAAAGAGTAATCCATACAGAGCCAGTGGTTCGAAATGCTGGAGTGTCATTATCATTACTCAAATCAGCCTCCCCAAGCATTTGGAGATCACAGTTTTTAAAGATAATTTGGCGGGTAGGAGCTCTAGAAGTGAGGAGTACTGATTGGTCAGATTGGAGATGGAATCATAGGGGGTTGAATGAGGTTTTCTTGCTGTTTCCTGTTCCTGGGTGGGATGGCAGAACTGGTTGAGCCAGATTACTGGTCGGCATGGTATCAGCTGATCCATGGAGTGCAAGGTGCAAAATATCTCAAGCACTGAGCTTACGTTTTACTATAGTGATGTTATCCCCAGGAGCAATTTGGGGAGGTTCAGACTCTTGGAGCCAGAGGCTGCCTGTCCCCTAAACTGTACTTTCTAATCTTGTAGCTAATTTGTTAGTCCTGCAAAGGCAAACTGGTCCCCGGTGGTCTTTTTGGGAAAGAGTTATTATCAATTTTGTTTCAAAGTCAAGCCATGAACTGAATTCCTTTCCGAGGTTAGTTCAAGCTATGCCCAGGAATAAACACTGTATTCAGTGGAAGGCTGCTCAGAGACTCAAAAGAATGCAACCTTTTGCCTCTTATCTATGACCTGGAAGGCCCCTCCTCACCTTGAGTTGTTCCACCTTGGACTGAACTAATGTACGTCTTACACCTATTGATTGATGTCTTGTGTCTCCCTAAAATGTATAAAACCAAGCTGTGCCTGACCACCTTGGGCACATATCATCAGGACCTCTCTGTCTGTGTCCTAGGCATGTCCTTAACCTTGGCAAAATAAACTTTTCTAAATTGACTGAGACCTGTTTCAGATATGGGTTCTCAGTCTTAGGCATGTGTCTTTAAACTTACTGGGACTCAGCGTCTCCATCTGTAAAATGGAAATAATAATAAAAATAATATATTTCTCCAGTAGTAGTTGTGAGGACTCAATGAGAAAATGTGTGGGAACTGAATAGCACATACCATGCACTCAGAAAAAGGGAGTTGCTGTTGTTATTATGAGAATGATGACAGCATTCACAGGTAGTCTCTGACATTCACATCTTCAAGTTTTGAACAAGCTGTGCTTTCATGCATTGAGGGTTGATACCCCTAAATCCAATGCATATGCCTAACTTTAATTTTTTCACCAGTTATCATTTTACTGTAGCTCTGTTTGCTCAGTGAGGAAGCTCCACCACCTTCACTGTCTGTATTGATAAGATTTATTTCGCTATTTCATTACCTTCCACTCTTATTATTCTATAAAAGGTAACTGAAAACAGAAAAGTAAAAGCACTAATGTTAATAATAAGGAATCAAATCTCAGCCGAGATCGAATTGAGTAAGCACACAACAAATGGCCAACCTTTAACTTCATAGAATTTAGACCAGTTAATTGCACCTTCAATTGTAAAAGGAAAAGGACAAAATGAGAGCATAGATTGATGCTGGAAATATTGCTTCCGAGTGTGTCTAATGGATAAACTGCAAGAAACATTATGCTAAGTGAAAGAAACCAGGCACAAAAACCCACATATGGCATGATTTCATTACATAAAATGTGCAAAAAAGGAAAATCCATGGAGATAGAAAATAGAATAGTAGTTGCCTCAGGCTGGGGTGAGGAGAGAGAGTGACTTCAGATAGGCACAAGGCTTCTTTCTGGGGAGGTAGAAATTACCTAAAATAAGATTGCGGTGATGGCTGCACAACTCTGTAAATATATTAATAGTCACTGAATTCTACACTTGAAATGGGTGCAGTCTGTGGTATGTGAATGATTCTTCAATAAAAGTTTAAAAAAACAAGGAGGGGGAGACAAAAAAGCAAGGAGTAACTAAAATTTTAGCATATTCGTAATTCTTTAAGGTGTAACCTACACGCACCTGCACACATGCACATATGCACACACACACACACACACACACACACAGTCTGATAACATGTAAGTCCACAGTTTGAATTTCCACGCAATTACTATTTGCAAGTGTATAGTGAAGTGTTTAGATTATGTTGGGCTATAGATTTCTGGAGGGCAAGAATCTCCTTCTTCATCTCTATGCCCCTAGCCCATTGCCAGCACTTAGTAAATTTTGCTTAACCGAAGATAAATAAACTCCTTTCCTATTGAGAATTGCTGACAGAGAGGCTTCTGCAAATCAAAGAATTGACCCTTGCCTCTGTATTATTGCTGGTACAATAGGTGGTATGCACAAATGTGGCTCTCTCATCCCATTTCAGATGGTTTCCAAAAAATAAAGCCTGTAGCAAGCAAATGAATTTTCAGCGGCTCTCTTCAATCTGGCCTTTGTAGCTTACTGAGCTGTTTCATGTCCTGCCAAATGCAGTCACCTAATGACCAAAGACACTGGCCTCCAGGTCTTTCCGTAAATGATGAGTTGCCAGCACAGGTTCTGAAGCCACCATTGAGTGTCTACATGTTTATTTTCCACAGCTCCTTAACTACCACGGGCTGTGGAGGACCTATGAAGTGCTAGGTTTGTCTTATACGAGCACACAAGCTCCTCCTTACCAAGCCAAGCACCACCAACCTTCCTAATGACCCTAACAAAAGAATCCACAACTATTCAGTCTCCATTAAATGGTAACTGATGAGGAAGGGACCCAGCTTAATTCTCTGCACTGTGCATCACGAATTACAATCAGAACATGCCGCAAAGTGGCATGTTTGCATGCTGATGGGGGCTTTCGGGCACGATTCTGCAGGAATCTTTAAAAGATTTACTTGGAGGAGAACAGATTGGTATCAAGAAGCGGGCAGAATTTCTACAAAGGATTTACAGGCTTGAGCTCAATGTGAGGAAGAGGCCTTTAAACAAACAGATCTTCTCAGAGACAGAAGAATGCAAAGCAAGGACCCAAAGATACGTGTTCTAGAGATAGTAACTGCACAGCTCACCAGCCAGGTGAGTGGGGCAGGTCAGAGCACAGGACTGAGTCCCAGTATCCTCCTCCTCAGGATAGAAGTGACGTCACAGCCATTGCAGGCAGCCGTTGCATGGATGCTTGTGTATCTCTTCATTCCTTTGCTCAAAGTGGGGCAATGTGTTTAGCAACAAATGTCTACTCCTCTCTGAGGATCAGCAGGGGATTAAGAGCCAGGAGATTTATAAATGTTACGGCTAGCTATGCCTGGCAGTGAAGAGCCTGGAGCTGAGACGTTGAGTCCACAGACACAGCAGGAGTCTATCCCACACACGTGTGCAAGCAAGGACTCCCAGGGAAGATATTGGACTCAAAATCAGAGTCTCTCCAGATGAAAAATTTTGCAATTAAGTAGCTTATTTGAAGTAAATAAAGATAATAAAAGCTAACATTGATTATGTTCCTCAGCCCTGAGCACCTGCCAAGCATTATATGGTTTATATCATGCATTCAACGGATATCTTAAAAAGGCTTACTGTGTGCCAGGCACTGCCTAGGGATACAGCAGCGAACCAAGCAGGTGGTTATCCTTGCCTTCCTGAAGCTTACGTTCTACTGGTGTATTTCAGGGAAGGAGGAAAGGAGGCGAAGGGAGTAGAGAAATAAATTACATAACTGTGCTTTAGTATTTTAAAAATAGTGTATAAGCATGTAAAATATGTCAGGTTGCTACAAACACTCAGAGAAAATATGTCAACAGAGAGGCATGGATAGTCAGGACTGGGTAATTAAATAGGGTGGTCCAGAAAAGCCTCATTATACAGTATTCAAGCAAAGATCTATGGTGGGGGCAGGTATCTTAAGCAAAAGGTTCCAGGCAGAGGGATTATATATTTGCAGAGTTGTATAACCATCACCAAGATCAATTTTAGAACATTTTCATCACTCCAAAAGGAAACCTCATACCCCTTAGCACTCCTCATTTCTCCCCATCTCTCCCTCCACCACCTCTGACAACCAACTACTCTGTTCTCTGTCTTTATGGGTGACTTTTGTATTGAAAGGATGACTCTGATTGATGCAGAGAAGAGATTATAGAGGTTAGAGGTACAAGAAGGGGACCACTTTCAAGGCTGTTGTTATGAATTAGACAATCCTCACTGAAATTCTATGAGAAGGGTGCTATTATTATGCCCACTTTACAGATGAGAAAACTGAGGCTCTGGAATGTTGACTTGCCTAAAACCTCATGGCTAGAGAAGGGAAGTGCCAGGAATTGAGACCCAGCCAACCATGACTCGTCCTGCCTTGAGCCTTGGATTTGTGTTCCTGGTTCCCCCCTCCCTCCCTAACAGGATTATACATTTCCTTCCTCAGTCATATTGCTCTGCAGTTCTCCCCTAGTAAAGCTGGTGGAGGATTTTTCCTGCCCACTGAAGTTGAGTTTGAACCTGCAACTGGCTTTGGCCTATGGGATGTTAGGCTTTAAAAGTGTTCACGTGGGTGGCATGCCTTCTTACACTTCTGCTAGCACCATGAAATTAAAATCCCAGGTAGCACTGGCCCCAAAAGAAGGTGACATGTACAGAAGACTTGGATCCAACTGGTCCTGGAGGCAGGTCCAGCTAAGTCCAGCCCACACCTGCCAAACTCGAACCCACCTACAGACTCATGAATGAGAAAAACAACATTTATGGTATTAAGCCACCAAAATTTGGGCATGGTTGTTACACATTGTTATTTTAGTAGACACTGACTAATCTACAAACAAACTACAAACAAACCTCAAATCTTTGCAGCCTCTTTTGGATAATAAAACAGCAAGCTAACTAGTGGTATTTTGGTTTCCAAAGCTTTTTTGGATCCACATTCTCACTGAGCCCTCACAGCAAACCTATAAACTGAATACATTCATTCTCCTTTTTATAGAGTGGAATGCTGAGGTTCAGAGATGCAAAGCCTCTCGCTTTGATTTGTAAAGGTCAAATGCACAATCCAGGTCTCTGCAAATCTTCCAACCTCAAGTCCAGCTCTCTACTGTCTTTCAACCTCCTTCCTCTCTCCTGAAGTGTTCATTATTATTATTTTATAATTGATTAACAAACACACCAAAAAGAATCCAGCAGAAATGTCTGATGGCTCAGAATTAAAACAGTTCTCACTAAACTTGATCATTCAGTGCTAGATCTGCCCCTCCCGGCCCCCACTGCTCCATGAGGGTTTTTCAGCACAGCCTTCATCAAGCTGCATTTTAATTGCCCTGTTTCCACATCCATCTCCCCCACTGGACTAAGAGCTTTCAAAGAAAAAGAGCCAGCCACTTTTCTTCTCCAGTGCCCAGTGCTTTTCACACAGTCCCAGAGCAAGTATGATTTTTCAGTCGATTCATTCAAAGGTAGCAGTTCGTTTTCCAATATTCAGTTCAACTCAATATGCATTTGATTAAGCACCAGTTGCAAAATGGAGACACTGATACCACAAAGATAAGTGTGTTTCAGCATGCCATTTGATCCTGCAGTTTTTATCCGACTGATCTTGTGCCAAAGGCATTTTGCCCTACCCTGCATTGGTTTAGCCATCAATATGCCAGCAGACTGTATGTGTATATGTGCATGCATATGTATATGAGTGTGTGTATGTGTATGTTATTCTATCTGAATCTGTACATATGTATATGCTGGTGTATGTGCATATGTGTCTGTGTGTGCATACATTTGCACATGTGTATATATATGGCTGTGTGTGTATGTATTTGTGTGTGCATATGTATTTCTGTGTGCATGCTATGTGTGCATATTTATGGGTGTTCGTATATGTGTGTATGTGTGTGGCTGTGTGCATGTGTGTACATATGCATAAGTGTGTTCATGTGCATAAGTGTGTTCATGTGCATGTCTACGCATACGTATGTGTTTGTGTATCTGTATAACTGCATGTATACACATATGCATGGGGATGTCTGTGTATCCATGTGTATGTCTATGAGCATATATGTGTGACAGTGTATATGTGTAACTCTGCATGTATATGCATATGTATGGGTATGTCTGTGTGTTTATGTGCGTATCTGTGTGTATATATGTTTGTTTATATGTGTAACTCTGCATGTATACACATATGCATGGGTATGTCTGCATGTTCATGTGCATGTCTATGTGTGCATATATGTGTGTTTGTGTATATGTGTAACTGTATTCATACGCATATGCATGGTTATGTCTGTGTTCATGTGCATGTTTGTATGTGCATATAAGTGTGTGGTTTTTCTTTTATTTTTAGTTGACACATAATTATACATATTTATGGGATACAAAGTGATTTTTGATACATTTATACAACATGCAATGATTGAATCAGAGTAATTAGCATATCTGTCACCTCGAATATTTATTATTTATCTGGGTTGTGAACATTCAAGATCCTCTCTTCTAGCTTTTTGAAAATATACACTAAATTATTGTTAATCATATTCATCCTACAGTGATACAGAACAGTAGAAATTATTTCTCCCATTCAGTTGTAACTTTTTATCTGCCGACCAGCCTCTCCCTATCTTCTCTTCCCCTACCCTTCCCAGCCTCTAATAACCACAGTTCTACTCTCCACTGGTGTGAGCACAAATATATTAACTCCCGCATATGAATATGAACACATACATGGTATTTGTACCTACAGGTGTATCTGTGACAATGCGTATGTTAGTGCATGTGCATATATGTTTCTGTGTATGTGCATGTGTGTGCATGTGTGTTTACATGTGTGTGGCTGTGTGTGCATACATGTACAATGTGTATCTGCATGTGCAAGTCTATGTGCATATGGACACATCCACATGTGTGCTTACTGTCTCCATGTTCTCTGTTCTCCTCCACTTTCCCTCCTGTTTCCATCAATCTCTGTCCCTTAAAATTTCTCACAGTCTTCCAATCAGACAAATAGACAAACCATCAGTCTTTGATTAAATTAGTAGTGAATATCATTCCTTCCACCTACAAATATATATATATTTTTTAATTTTTATTGCATTTTAGGTTTTGGGGTACATGTGCAGAACATGCAAGATAGTTGCATAGGTACACACGTGGCAGTGTGTTTTGCTGCCCTCTGCCCCCTCACCCATATTTGGCATTTCTCCCC
>JAPYYA010003628.1:0-12654 GCA_028533165.1 Leontopithecus rosalia | reverse complement strand
GGGTGAGGGGGCAGAAGGCAGCAAAACACACTGCCATGTGTGTACCTATGCAACTATCTTGCATGTTCTGCACATGTACCCCAAAACCTAAAATGCAATAAAAATTTAAAAAAAAAAAAAAAAAAAAAGAAAATGTCTGTTCAGGTCCTTTACCCATTTTTTGCTGTTAAATTGAGTAAAGTTGTTTTTTTGCTGTTAAATTATAAGAGTTCTTGTTATATTTTTAATATTAAACTCTTATCAGATGTGTGCTTCAAAAATATTTTGTTCTTATTCTGTAGATAACCTCTTCATTCTGCTATTTTTGCTGTGCAGAAAATTTTTAGTCTGATATAATCCTATTTGTTTGTTTTTTGCTTTTGTTGCCTGTGCTTCTGGGGTTATATTTAAAAAATCATTGCTCAGATCAATGTCACAGACCTTTTTTTACTACTTTTTCTCTCCTATTAGTTTCATGTTTCAGGTCTTTAATTCACTTTTAGTTTATTTTTTTATATGGTAAAATATGAGGGTCTAACATCTTTCCTCTAAAGTGAATATTCCATTTTCCCCAGTACCATTTATTAAAAAGACTATCCTTTCTCCATTTTGTGTTCTTGGCATCTTTGTAAAAATCAATTAGCTGTAAATGTGTGGATTTATTTCTGAGCTCTCTATAGTGTTTTATTGGTCTATGGGTCTGTTTCTATGTCTGTATCATACTGTTTTGATTACTATAGCTTTGTAGTAGACTTTCAAAATAAGTAGTATGAGTCTTTGGCTTTGTTCCTTTTGCTCAAGATTTGTTTTGCTATTCTGGGTCTTTTACGGCTCCATACAAATTTTTTATTTTGGGTATTTTTTGTTGGTTTTTTTGTTCTTTTGGTTTCTGTGAAGTATGTCATTGGAATTTTGATAGGCATTGCATTGAATCTGCTAATTGATTTAGGTAGTATGGATATTTTAAAAATATTAATTGTTCCAGTCTATGAACATGGGATATCATTTCACTTATATGTATCTTATAATTTTTCTTTCTTTATTTTCTCAGCTTACGGTTGTGCTGTGCTTTCTGAGTTAGCTTTATAATTTCCCAGACCCCCTAGGAGAAGCCACATTTGAAGAGTGCATTTTCTGCTTCTGGCTTAGAAATAAAAATGTAATTAGTCCACTTGAAACTTGGTTGGTGAGGAAAAAGAAGGATAAGTACCATGTGGTATAGCCTAATAGCAACTCATGTTATTTTCTCACTATACGTCAGGGACCTTCTACGAAGGGCCAGATAGTAATTATTTTAGGCTTTGATGGTCATGTTTTTGCAACAATACAACTCTACTGTTGTAAGGTGAAAGCAGCCACAGATAACATGTAAAGAAATGAAAGTGGTTGTAAAACCATATTCACAAAAACTTATACACAGTACTTCATTTAAAAAAGAAGGCAATTGTCTAAATCTGACCCTACTCTGGATGGCTCACACAATCTTAAAGTACTCAACTACCCACCGAAGTAAGACCTCTACTATTTACCATTCTGCTGCTAGGCCACTCATACCCTAGGATGGTTAACATTTTTAGATGGCCAAAAGAACTGAGAGGTTTAATCTATCTGCTCAAATTTAGCAAAAGAGAATTAGCTTATTTAGCTGCTTACAATGTGCTTTTCACAGTGCAAAAATAATTTTTGAAATTTTTATGGACAATATTTTCTTAGTTTTTCAGGAAAAACGGAGAACTAAATCGAGTTAAATATAACATATTTAAATTGATTTCATCTGTTCTACACCAGAATCAGAAATTCTCTGTACAGTTTTAGGAAATCTGAAGGTTTACTTTCATAGTACTTTGTCTATGTGTCTTTCAGGTAGCTTTATTTTACCCTAATCTTAATTTTTATTAGATTTTCAATAAAATCTGACAAGGATAAAAAACTTTAGAGAAAAAACTTCATAATTTCTACTTTTGTACTTTCCATTTTATAACTATAGTTTATAATTTGTACAATGTTTTCACATGAACCAAGTAAATATAAAAGCAATTCTGGATGGAAAAGAAAACTGAACATTAAGTAATGGTCATACTATGGAAGGTTGACATTTAAAAGATTTAAATGTAAAAGTATGCTTTCAAAATGATATTATTTCATATATTAATTGAACTATCAACAAGAAATAGCTCAAGAAAGAGTTAAATTAAAATTTACCTAGGCTTTCTAAAATATCCATGCATGGTTGTTAACCTCTTTTGACTTGTAATGGACATAATCGCATGTAATGGACATAAGATAGCATCTATTCAACCTCCCTCTTTCTTAATAGAAATGATGGGGTTCAGATATCTACCTGTCTCTAATAAAGCTGACATGACTTACAAAAAGTAACTCTCATCTCTAGACCAAAATTCCATAGTACTTTCATTCCCTCATGCCTCAAAGCCTAGCTAATGCCAATCAGAGCATGGTATTTTCCTAAAAGTACCATTTTTATAGACTGCCAGGTATTTACCTAAATATGAATGTCCTTATTATTTACACCAGTTAGATTCAGCTTTGTATTACTTGTGATCAAATGCATCCTATCTATAATCTATTTTATTAACAATTCTTTGACATACTACTATATTTTATAGTTTATGAAACTGCAATACTCAAATGCTTTATGATGATGCCTTCAATTCTAGAAATGTCTGTTTCATTCAATGCAGAAAATATTTTACCCTTATCACTATATAGTTAAAATGCATCACTACAATATATTTTTACTTTGTACAATATATGCAACATTTTCTAGAATTTTTACTTAGACTAATAGACATTTATTTAGGAGAAAGGTATCCACTTATTACCATGGTGAACAAACTAAAATCTTGGGGTTATAGTTATAATTCCCTATTTTGTTTGTATTCTATGGCTTGCTAGCTGTGTGATCTGGAGCAAGTTACTTAATATGACTGTGCCTCCTTTTCTCAGCTGTAAAAGGGGGAAAAATAAAGCACTTGCCACATAATCTTGCGAGAGTATTAATACAGGCAATCCCTGTAAGGGGCTTAGCACAGAGCCTGGCATATTGTAGGTTTTTCAGTAGTTGTAAACTATTATTTTACCAAGTTTACACATGAAAATAAATATGACAATTTTTTTCAGTTTACACAAACTTCCTTTCAAACGTCAACAAGTAGTATTCTATTTCTCAACAAGTACCTGATGTCATAGACTAAGGGAGAGATACAAGGACTAGGTATAAAAGAATGGGTTTGCCTCACAGCAGACTCTTTTTCAGTGTCTTACATTATCTCTCAGTTTTAAGGTAGGTGTTGAAAATAGCTGTGAGGGTATTGTGCCCTCTGGGTTCTCCCCATTCTTTTTTCTGTGGTAGATTTTTTGGCATCACATGAGTTGCTATTTCTAGGAAAGTAAATGAGTGACAAGTAGACTACAGGACTAGTGATGCATTTATCACCCTCAAAAGAGTGAAATCAAGTCCTTTTGCCAGGTCTTCCATTATGCTGTGATTTATTATAGTAACATTATTTGGTATTATATACCTAATGGAATTATTTACTCAGGTTTACAAACCTGTAAACAGCCTCTTAATGAAAGGTTTGATCCTGTCTTTCCAAATAAGAAGTGAATCTAATCTTGATCCAACATTTGTAGAACACCACACTCAAAAATCTCAATAATCTCCTAAAGGAACATATGCAATGCCAGTGGCTTTCAAAGAGTCCATCCTAAAATGCAAAGCCTTCATCTCATGGAGTGGAAATTTGTGATGGTTTCTCTCATGCTTTAAATCTCATTAGCAATGTTCCTGCTGCCCTCCTTAAGAAGATTTTACTGGAGAAACTTTAAAGCCTAGGAAATGTAAACATCACATTCTCAAACCAAAGACATGTCTAAGGCAAGAAAAGTAAGAGAAATAAGCTGAACTTTTCAAGCCAGGAATGCAGATGATAGAAGTGGTGTTAACATCCTGGAAGAAAGGTTCCGCTCACAAGGATACTCATTGCAGCATTGTTCATCATAGTAAAAGGATAGAAACTACCTACTGGGTCCTAATTAAAACAACAATTATAACACTTCCTTATAATGGAACAATATGCAATTAAAAAGGCAGAAGGTTTTTATATACTAATATGGAATCATATCCAAGGCACAGTGTCAACAAAGCAAATCATAAAACAGCATTGCAGTATGCTACTAAATGTGAAAGAAAGATGAGTTATATCTAAGTAGGAATAAAAATATATAAAAACTGTACATGTGTAAAAATATTTATGCATAAAAATTTATAAATTTAGAAAATGTATTTAAAGGCATAATAAAGATATAAAATGTATCAAAGTAATTTGTAAAGAACATTATATATTTGCTAGTAAAAACATGGCAGACAATTTCTGAAAAGTTAACCAACAACCTAGTTATGTTAGTTGATTCCAGGGAAGGAAACAGGACAGCTGAAGAACAAGAGATTGAGTGGGTGTTTCTTATATGTTTTTACCTGAATTTTGAATCATACTTTTACTAAAAACTCAAACAATTAATTAAATAAAAATGCTGGCTTGGAAGTAATTTAATTTAGTGCTAAGCACCATCCATATGCTCCTTGTTTATACGTCACAGGGACAGTCCTATTTCAAGTCAGCTTTCCAGAAACTCTTTTTTCTTTTTCAATTTAATAAGTTAATTGTACATATTTTGTTCTGAACATTATCTTTAAAAAGAATTCCTATCTCTATTTCTCATCCAACAAAAAACTGATAAAACTACATGTATGCATATTGTCAAGGTTTTTTAAAATTACAAATTTAATATGGATTCATTTTGAAAACAAAGAAAAGCATAAAAAAGACATCAAAATCTGTGATTTACTCCTCATCCAGATGTATAGCTAGTATCGGCTTATCCTGATGTTCTTTAAATTTTCTTTAGTTTCTTTTTCTCAAATTTCTCTTCTTTGGAATTGTGATCTCCATGCCTATTCAGGTGTGAATTACTTGCCCTCTGATCTCCCTATGTTCTGATCAATTGCACCGTCCCTTTTTCTTGTTCCTGATAGAGGCTTTCATCTCTTTTTAATAATACCCAGTAAGGCTGTGTTTATTTTCTTCTTGCAATGAACATTTTTTTCTTGTTCCAGGGCACCAACTGAATATTCAATAATTGTTTTTTGGATCTAAAAATATCAATAATAACATAAGGCCCCAACATCTCTAGATTCCTCAGATAATCATGAAATTTTATGTGGTCCCTTGCATGGAGCTGAACTTCTGTGGGATTAATGCACTGACTTAATTAATCTTCTAATGGGCTCCTTTTCCTTTAAGAAACCATTTTTATTTTTGTATATGTATGCAAACCTATGTCAGTGAGGTTCATTTATCTAGGATTTCTAAAAAATACTAACATAGGGAAGTGGTAGTAATATTAAGTATTATGGGAACTTATTGAAACTTCTATGGCAGATATACAAATGTGCCACCTTTCATATAGTACATGTAAGTTGTTTGAAAGCTATGACACTCTGTTTAGCCATAAGGAGACAGAATGGCATAGTAGAAAGAATGTTGAGCTAAAAGTCAAGGGAACTAAGTTCTTTGCTGGATTCTGACACAATTTTTTTAACCTCATCTGCAAAATGAGAACGTTCATCCAAATTATTTCCAAAGTCCCTTCTAGTAAAGAAATTCCTTATATTATCATTACTGCTTTTCTACTGAAGACAAAAATAGAAGAGCTTGAGTTTCAGTGAAGTAGTTCCTGACCTAAAGTATAACAAGATACCATATATTTTGCTAAGGGAGGTGCAGAATTCTTCTTCACAAGAGAGTTTTTTAAAAAGGAAAAATCAGCTCCCTAAAGTAGGGTATGCGCCGTCTTCCAAAGGAACATGAGATTGAGGCACTAAAGGAACTTTCAAGGTCTCCAACCAGAAGATTCTCAATTTAGTTGCAACTTCCCACAGTAACAAATGAAAATCATACTCTAGAACACTGGGTTTACTGGGTAAAGATACTTAGCGTAGCAAGCTCCTCTCATAATGGGAGCTTTTGTCTCTCCTGCCTGATACTCTTCAGGCTGTAGTATCTATATTTGTTATTCACTAAAATCATAGATGACAGTTCTCTGAATTGTCTGCTTGGTCATTCAGTTGGATAACTAAAAAATACAGTGGGAGAAAATGTTTATAAAAAACTTAGAAGGTAGGAAATTTGCTAGATTATTTGCTCATCTAATTTTCAAAACTATATAACGCAACATAATACAGTGATGCCTTAGTCTTCTCATCTATAAAAGGGAGAAAAAATGATAAAGTTTTGTGAGAACAAATGAAATATTACAAACCACTGTACCTGGCAAGTATCTCTGATGTGTGGCTGCTCTATATTAACATAGAGATGAGCACATAAGTGTTTAGATATGCCCACTGAATTGACCTGAGTTGAATGAAATTGAAATGCAAATAAATGATTTTTATTTTTTCCACTACTGCTGGTGAGCTGGGCAGGATGTTACCTCATTAGAGTTTCGTAATTAGTCCACTACACAAAGTGGAATATATCCCAGGTCAAGCAGAAAGAGCAATGCTGCTGAACACAATTGGTGAGATAAACACACACTGACAGTAAGAATATATAATGAAAGGGTTATGGTCTATGTGGAAATACAGAAGAAAGGAATGGAACGAGTGTTCACCAGCACCATGCAAAAAAAGAAATAGGATGTATTAGAGTAGTCGAAATGCTTTAATAGAAACCCAAAAAATTCGGTATCAAAACACTGTATAAAATTTTCATAAACTCTGGGTAAACAGTACTGAATAATGTATATCCCACTTCCTCTCCTATATGTTAGGAAACCATTGATATCTAGTTGTCCCAGATTTATTTCTTGGAAAAATAGTTTCATAGTCAATCTGTATAGTCTTGAGAATACAGTTTTAACATCTCCAGTCTTCTCTCAGATCACTGCTTTTGTTTGTTTTGTTTGTTTGGAAATACATATTTAGTTCTCTTGAGCCTTTTTTGTTTTCAGTAACAGGGAATTATACATAAAAAGATATTTGACATTAATGTATTTTTCTTTTCATTGGACTAGTATACTTTTTGATATTTTGTAAGGTTTTTTATTTGCTTGTCTTTTGGGGTGAAAGGTGTAAAGGATATTAATGAAAGAAACCTCATTTTAAAATATCAGAAGAGAATGTAGTTTCTGGAAGACTGGCCTTTATTTTATGAATTGGTTCAGAAATCTGCCTTTGTAATTACTCAGTGCATGAAACACCCTGAAACAGTCAAGGCAAGAGAATGCCTCAGGTTTGACCTTGTTCCTAATTTACTATTAATTTATTAAGAATTGTTCTAGATATTTTGCAGTAGTCACATGTAAACAATTCATCGTGTGGTATCACAGTCCTCTGGGAAACTGTGACTGTACCTTCTGCTTCTGGGTGAAATAGCAGTTGATTCAGAATTTCAGTTCTCTAAAACTCAGAATAATAATTTAGAAACTCAACTGAAATTAAATCTGGGCAGACAGATCTAAAAGCAAGAAACAGATACTACAAGGAGATGCTAAAATTTACATATAAAAGCTTTAGGCAGGTCCCACCCCCACAGGGACAAACAAATGGCGATTCGACACGTGCAAGATTGAGAGTTTCACTGAGGGCACAGGTGAACCCAGGAGGGTGCAGCTCGGTAGGGGAGGGGTGTCCACCATTACCGAGGCATTCCGCCCCTACTGAGGTACACTCCCATTGCTGATGCAGCCTGCCATTGCCAAGGCAACCCGTGATAACAGAGACTCTGCCAAACAGAGGCACCCATATAAACAGGACTACAGGGAACTAAACCCTGCAGCAGGGCAGAGCCCACGGCAACAGGGTGGAGCCCATGACAGCAGGGGGGAGCCCATGGCAACAGGGCAGAGCCCACAACAGCAGGGCAGAGCCCATGGCAGCACGGCGGAGCCAATCCAGCAGGGCAGAGCCCACAGTAACAGGGTGGACCCCAAGGCAGTGGGGTGGAGCCTCGGCAGGCAAATAGTGACTAGACTGCCTCCTAGCTGGGCAGAACGGTACAATGGATACTCATAAAGCCCTAACTCCCTGACACAGAGCATCTGAGGAAAAAATGGGGTTTTATGAGTACTGCTGCAGCAGACTTAAACGTCCCTACCTAATGGCACTGAATGAACAACGGAACTCACAGCTCAGCGCTTGAGCTCCTATACAGTACACACTGTTTCCTCAAGCAGCTCCCTGACCCCTGTATATCCAAAGAGTCACCTCAAAAAGAACTGATCAGACTGACATTTGGCGGGCATCATTCTGGGACAAAGATAGCAGAAGAAGAAACTGGTAGCATCCCTCACTGTTCCGCAGCTGCTACAGGTGCACCCCAGACAAGCAGGGCCTGGAGTGGACCTCAGCAGTTGTACAGCAGAGGGGCTAGACTGTTAGAAGGAAAACTAAGCAGCAGAAATAGTTCTTCATCAACAATCTGGGAATCCACTCAGAGACCAATTGAAAAGTCAGCAACTACTCAGACGACAGGTGGATAAACCCACAAAAGTGGGAAGAAACAAGTGCCAAAAGGAGAAAAAAACCTGAAACCAAAACACCTCGCCTCCTACAAAGGACCAAAACTCCTCACCAGCAAGGGAACAAAGCTGCACAGAGAATGAGTGTGATGAAATGATGGAATCAGACTTCAGAAGGTGGGTAATGAGAAACTTCTGTGAGCTAAAAGAACATGTTCTAAATTGATGCAAAGAAACTAAGAACCTTGAAAAAAGATTTGAAAAAAGATTCAAGGAAATGATAAGAATGGACAACGTAGAGAAAAATATGAATGAATTGAAGAAGCTGAAAAACACAACACAAGAACTTTGCAAAGAATGCATAAGTTTCAACAGCCAAATTGACCAAGCAGAAGAAAGGATATCAGAAGTCGAAGATCACCTCAATGAAATAAAATGAGAAACCAAGATTAGAGAAAAAAGTGCAAAAAGGAATGAATAAAGTCTCCAAAAAATGTGGGACTATGTGAAGAGACCTAACCTACGTTTGATAGGTGTACCAGAATGTGATGAAGAGAATGAATCCAAGCTGGAAAATACTCTTCAGAATATTATCCAGGAAAATTTCCCCAACTTAGCAAGGCAGGCCAATATTCAAGTCCAGGAAATACAGAGAACACCACAAAGATACTCCACAAGAAGAGCAACCCAAAGGCACATAATCGTCAGATTCACCAGGGTTGAAAGGAAGGAGAAAATACTAAGGGCAGCCAGAGAGAAAGCTTGGGTCACCCACAAAGGGAAGCCCATCAGACTCACAGCAGATCTCTCAGCAGAAACTCTACAAGCCAGAAGAGAGTGGGGGCCAATATTCAACATCCTTAAAGAAAAGAACTTTCAACCTAGAATTTCATATCCAGCCAAACAGAGCTTCATAAGTGAAAGAAAAATGAAATCCTTTTCAAACAAGCAAGTACTCAGAGATTTTGTCACCACCAGGCCTGCTTTACAAGAACTCCTGAAAGAGGCACTACATATAGAAAGGAACAACCAACCAATACCAGCCATTATATAAACATACCAATTGTTAAAAAGCATCAACAAAATGAAGAATCGGCATCAACTAATAGGCAAAAGAGCCAGCTAGCATCAAAATGGCAGTATCAAATTGAAACATAACAAAATGAACCCTCAATGTAAACAGGCTAAATATACCAATCAAAAGACACAGACTGGCAAATTGGATGAAAAACCAAAACCCATCAGTGGGCTGTATCCAGGAAACCAATCTCACATGCAAGGATACATAAAGGCTCAAAAAAAGGGATGGAAGAAGATTTACAAAGCAAATGGAGAGAAAAAAAAAAGCAGGAGTTGCAATTCTCATCTCTGATAAAATAGACTTTAAAGCAACAAAGATCAAAAGAGACAAAGAAGGTCATTACATAATGGTAAAAGGATAATACAACAAGAAGAGCTAATGATCCTAAATATATATGGACCCAATACAGGAGCACCCAGACATATAAGGCAAGTTCTTAACGACTTAAAAAGAGACTTAGACTCCCACACAATAATAGTGGGAGACATTAACACTCCACTGTCAATATTAGACAGATTCAACCAGACAGAAAATTAACAAGGATATCCAGGACTTGAACTCAGACCTGGAACAAGCAAACATGATAGACATTTACAGAACTCTCCACCACAAATCCACAGAATATACATTCTTCTCAGCACCACATCACACCTACTCTAAAATTGACCACATAATTGGAAGCACTCCTCAGCAAATGCAAAACAACTGAAATCATAACAAAGAGTCTCTCTCAGACCATAGCGCAATCAAGTTAGAACTCAGAATTCAGAAACTAACTCAGAACCACACAGCTTCATAAAAACTGAACAACTGGTTCTTGAATGTTGACTGGATAAACAATGAAATGAAGGCAGAAATAAAGAAGTTCTTCAAAACCAACAAGAACGAAGACACAACATACCAGAATCTCTGGGACACATTTAAAGCAGTACCTAGAGAAAAATATATAGCAATAAGTGCCCACATGAGAAGAGTGGAGAGATCCAAAATTGATACCCTATCATCAAAATTGAAAGAGCTAGAGGAGCAAGATCAAAAAAACTCAAAACCCAGCAGAAGACAAGAAATAACTAAGATCAGAGCAGAACTGAAGGAGATAGAGACACGAAAACCCCTTCAAAAAATCAATAAATCCAAGAGCTGGTTTTTTGAAAAGATCAACAAAATAGACAGACCACTAGCCAGACTGATAAAAAAGAAAAGAGAGAACAACCAAATAAATGCAATACAAAACGATAAAGGGGAAATCACCACAGATTCCACAGAAATTCAAACCATCATCAGAGAATATTACAAACAACTCTATGCACATAAACTAGTAAACGTGGAAGAAATGGATAAATTCCTGGACACCTGTGTCCTCCCAAGCCTAAAACAGGAGGAAGCTGAAACTATGAATAGACCAATAACAAGGTCTGAAGTTGAGGCAGCAATTAAGAGCATACTGCACAAAAAAAGCCAAGGTCCAGATGGGTTCACAGCCAAATTCTACCAGACACACAAAGAGGAGCTGGTACCATTCTTTCTGAAACTCTTCCAAATAATCCAAAACAAGGGAATCCTTCCCAAATCATTTGATGAGATGAACATCATCCTGATACCAAAACCCGGCAGAGACTCAAAAAGAAAAGAAAACTTCAGGCCAATATCAATTATGAACATAGATGCAAAAATCTTCAATAAAATACTGGCAAGCTGACTGTAACAGCAAATCAAAAAACTTATCCATTGTGATCAAGTAGGATTCAACCCAGGGATGCAAGGCTGGTTCAACATACACAAGTCTATAAACATAATTCACCACATAAACAGAACCAAAACCAAAAACCATATGATCATCTCAATCGACGCAGAGAAAGCCTTTGACAAAATTCAACAGCCCTTTATGCTAAAAACCCTCAACAAACTCAGTATTGATGGAACATATCTCAAAGTAATAAAAGCTATTTATGACAAACCAACAGCCAATATCATACTGAATAAGCAAAAACTGGAATCATTCCCTTTGAAATCCACGACTAGACAAGGATGTCCTCTCTCACCACTCCTATTCAATATAGTACTGGAAGTTCTAGCCAGAGCAATCAGGCAAGAAAAAGAAATAAAGGGTAATCAAATAGGAATTGAGAAAGCCAAAATGTCCCTATTTGCAGACGACATGATAGTATACCTAGAAGACCCCATCGTCTCAGCCCAAAAACTCCTGAAACTGATAAGCAACTTCAGCAAAGTTTCAGAATATAAAATAAATGTGCAAAAATCACAAGCATTTCTATACACCAATCACAGACTGAAAGAGAGCCAAATTGAATGAACTGCCATTCACAATTGCTACAAAAAGAGTAAAATACCTAGGAATACAACTTACAAGGAATGTAAGGGACATCTTCAACAAAAACTACAAACCACTGCTCAACAAAATGAGAGAGGATACAAACAGATGGAGAAACATTCCATGTTTCAGTATCATAAAAATGGCTACACTGCCCAAAGTAATTTACAGAATCAATGCTATCTCCATCAAGCTACCATTGACTTTCTTCACAGAACCGGAAAAAAACACCATGAACTTCATATGGAAACAAAAGAGAGCCCGCATAGCCAAGTAAATTCTAAGCAAAAAGAACACAGCGGGAGGCAGCACACTACCAGACTTCAAACTATACTACAAGGCTACAGTGATCAAAACAGCATGGTACTGGTACCAAAACTGAGAAATAGACCAATGGAACAGAACAGAGGCATCAGAGGCAACACAACATATCTACAACCATACAATCTTTGATAAACCTGACAAAAACAAGCAATGGGGAAAGGATTCCCTGTTTCATAAATGGTGTTGGGAAAACTGGCTAGCCATGTGCAGAAAGCAGAAACTGGACCCCTTCCTGACACCTTACACTAAAATTAACTCCAGATGGATTAAAGACTTAAACATAAGACCTGGCACCATAAAAACCCTAGAAGAAAATCTAGGCAAAACCATTCAGGACATAGGAGTAGGCAGTGACTTCATGACCAAAACACAGAAAGCATTGGCAACAAAAGCCAAA
>JAPYYA010003626.1:0-12657 GCA_028533165.1 Leontopithecus rosalia | reverse complement strand
ATTCTCAGCAAATTGACACAGAACAGAAAAGGAAACACCGTATATACTCACTCATAGGCAGGTGATGAACAATGAGAACACATGGACACAGGGAAGGGAGTACCACATACTGAGGTCTATTGGGGGAAATCGGGGAGGGATGGGGGGGAGAGTGGGGGAGGGATGGCATGGGGAGAAATGCCAATATGGGTGAAGGGGCAGAATGCAGCAAAACACCCTGCCATGTGTGTACCTATGCAACTATCTTGCATGTTCTGCACATGTACCCCAAAACCTAAAATGCAATACAAATTAAAAAAAAAAAAGAATGTCAGACAGGACAGGTACAGCAATTCTCACCTGTTTTCCCAGTACTTTGGGAGGCTGAAGTGGGAGGATCACTTGAGACCAGGAATTCGGGACCATCCTGGGAAACATAGCAAGATTTTGTCTCTACTAAATAATATTAGTCAGGCCTGACAGTGCATTCCTGCAGTTTCAGCTACTCAGAAGCTGAGTGATTACTTGACCCCAGGAGTTCAAGGTCGAAGTGAGCTATGATCATGATTGCACCACTGCACTCCAGCCTGAGCAACAGGGGAGACTCTGTCAAAAAAGGAAAGGAAAGGAGAGGGAAGGGGAGGGGAGGGGAAGAGAGGGGAGGGGAGGGGAGGGAAAAAAGGAAAAAGGAAAAGTGACAGAGGTTTTAAATGAGATGCAAATCAATAAGTAGGTCAAATAAGCCAGGGTCTAAGTAACTGGTTTTCCACCAGCTTAAAGGGCCAGTTCTTGCAATCTGTTATAGATATGACCCCATTTTTTTCTCTTTTTCTTTTTTATACTTTTAAAGCATCCAGATGCACATTATATATATAATTCAAGCTTTTTAGAAACTGTGGTTCCTCTTGAAACCACAATGATGCTGCTTTCAAATAAGTAACTACTTTCAATGTATTTACCTGTTTCTTGAATGTGTCCATCAAAATGTCCTAATGGTAATTTAGCTCACGGTGCATGATAGAACATGGTTTGGAAACACCACTATTTATGTTTAGGACTCTTTAACTTGCAGCATATGCTGCTCCCTTTCCTTAGAATCTCCTTTTTCTGGGCCGGGCGCAGTTGCTCATGCCTCTAATCTCAGCATTTTGGGAGGCTGAGGTGGTGGATTGCCTGAGGTCAGGAGTTCAAGACCAACCTGGCCAACATAGTAAAGCCCTGTCTCTACCAAAAATACAAAAAAAAAATAGCTGGGCATGGTGGTGGGCACTTGTAATCTCAGCTACTTGGGAGGCAGGATGATTAATTGAACCTGGGAGGTGGAGGTTGCAGTGAGCCAAGATAGCTCCATTGCACTCCAGCCTGGGCAATGAGAGCAAAACTCAGACACACACACTCACACACACACACACACACACACACACACACACACACACAAAGGAAAATAAAAAGATTCTCCTTTGTCTTTTGCTTTTTCTTGTTTATAATAAATTCATCCTCTTGTCACTAAAAGTGAGTTTAGCATAGTGTACTGTCTTCTGAGCTATACTGCTCAAGCCCAAATTCTGTGCCACTTACTGGCTGTGAGACCCTGGCAACATAATTTAATTATCTTTGTCTCTAATTTGTTTCTTGGTGGGCTAAAGATGGCATTGTTCATTCAGTATGCATGTTTATTATAAGAAATGAAAGAGCTGACATACATAAAAGAGTTAGAAGGTTGCAGTATGAACTCAAAACATACTGAATATTATCAGACACAAAATCAACATTTCTTTGAAGACTTCTCAGTACCCTCAAGTTTCAATCCTCATATTTTTCCACCATAGCACTTTTTAAAATCACACAGATAAGAATTAAAACAAACTTTGGCGTCAAGCACTTACTGTTTGATCTTTAAGAAGTGATTGAACAAACTTGAGTCTCTTTTTTCCTACCCACATTGCGTCAACATTGTAAGAACTTATATAAAATATGAAAAGGACCTTAAACCTTGAAGTCATCTAGTGTTGGATAGCTATTATATTGGCATTGTCAAAGGTTATAAGGCTTGGTTATTCATAGAAGCACATTATGGAGTCTTAGGAATAAATAATCCTGCCTAGATAGAATCACATCGTTATTCTGGTTTTAAAACAAAAGTAATTTAATGCCTTCCAGATAAGCTCAACTTTCTTTTTTTTTTTAATTTTTATTGCATTTTAGGTTTTGGGGTACATGTGCAGAACAACTTTCATATGTTGTCACCTGAGGCCAGGGAGAATATCGGTGGGAAACCAACTGGTATAAATAGATAGGGTGATCTACTCTCGAAGTGTCTTTGAGCCTGTGAAATGATGGTCCTATAGCCAGATTTCCCAAAGTTTGTAAGAGGACTTCTGTTCCGCTGAAGTTTTTACCTGTGCATTAAAAAAACTGAGAGTAGCTTCCTTTATATAAGAAGTCTTAAGTTTGCCTGTTTACTCAAAGAAGTCAATAAAACTAGTTCTTGGATTTTTTCTAAGTATTCATTTGCCACTAATACAAAATTGAGTGATAAAGTATCACTTTAAAAGAAGAAAATATCTCATAACAAAAGCTGCCACATATTTAGTTCCAACAAAGCCATGTTGTTTCATGCACATTATTTCATTTAAGTCATACCAAAATCCTATGACTTAGATACTGTTATTATTTGCATTATGTAATAGAAGAAACTTTGGATAGTAAATAAATATTCATAGCAAATGAGAGGTGGAAAAGAGATTTACACTCAGTTTTTTCTTACTTCAAAACCCTGATTTTTTCCATTAATTTACACTGTCTTTCAAAATTAATAGTTAACTAGCACACATTACTGAAAACTAGAGCTGAACTGGAGATCAAGTTATGTAAGCTAAATGCCCATACTTAATTTGTAAAGTGAAGAAGCACTTGATACTAGGATGACAAAAAAATGACAATTTGGTAAGAAGACGTTTATCTCAGTTCAATTCATTGAGATGGAGTTTCGCTCTTGTTACCCAGGCTGGAGTGCAATGGCGTGATCTCGGCTCACCACAACCTCTGCCTCCTGGGTTCAGGCAATTCTCCTGCCTCAGCCTCCTGAGTAGCTGGGATTACAGGCACATGCCACCATGCCCAGCTAATTTTTTATATTTTTAGTAGAGATGGGGTTTCACCATGTATCTCAGTTCAATTCTTATGGCTAAAAACTAAAATGTGTGGGTAAGACATGTATTCTTTGTCCCACCTCCATCGATTATTACTATGTGAATTTAAGGTAGTTACTAACTGTCAGAAGTTGTTTACTGTGCAAGCTGACCTATGACAAAAATTGGGGGGGCAGGTTTTTTCTTTTCTTTTCCTGTTTCTTCTTCTTCTTCTTCTTCTTCTTCTTCTTCTTCTTCTTCTTCTTCTTCTTCTTCTTCTTCTTCTTCTTCTTCTTCTTCTTCTTCTTTCTTCTTTTTTAAGACAGAGTCTTGCTCATCATCAGGCACCAGGCTGGAGTGCAGTGGTGCAATCTTGGCTCGCTGCAACCTCCACCTTCCAATTCCAAGCAATTCTCCTGCCTCAGCCTCCCAAGTAGCTGGGACTACAGTCACATGCCACCACACCCAACTAATTTTTTTTGTATTATTTTTTAGTAGAGACAGGGTTTCAGTATGTTCACCAGGATGGTCTCGATATCTTGACCTCGTGATCCACCCGCCTCAGCCTTCCAAAGTGCTCTGATTACAGGTGTTAGCCACCGTGCCCGGCCTTTTTTTTTTTAATTCTTTTTTTTAGAACCAGTCCTATATGCCATAGTAGAAAAAAATGGGAAGTTAATACTGGTCACAGTTGTGGGCAAACAGGGTTCAATCCCACTTGAGACCACTGGGAGTTTGCAAAGGACAATTAAAACCTCATGTCTCCCAGGAAGAGTGAAGAAGCTAGAGCATTTATCCATCACCTCATGTCCATCACTGAGCAGGACTGCTCCAGAGGCATTAATCCCTGTCATTTATGGGCTGCTCCATGGAGATGAGCCTGCTTCAATTCCAAAACCCTCAGTCAAATGTCACAATCTCTGGAAGCAGAAAACCATAAATGTATATAAAAATCATAACTGTGAAAATCCAATGCTTCTTTCCTCGAAAGTATCAACATTTTGAATTTGATTGTAGTAAATCCAGCTTTGTTTATTATTTCAATTATTTATCTAACTTCGATATTGCATCTGGTTTTTACCCAACATTTATGCCCTGGAACTCTCAGAGCAGTCTTTGGTAAAACTAAGATCCAGAATGCTGTTCACTGTACTGATCGGCCAGAGGATGGCCTATTAGGTGTTCAATACTTCTTCAACTTTTTGGATAACTCGCGGTGTGGAAAGTAAAGAATTCACAGATTGGGACATTTAGACAAAAGTGAATCACACAGATGAGGAATGTGTTCACTGTTTTATTGTCCATTGTTTTAACCTGACTGAATACAAGATCAACAAGAGCACTGTACTCCTGGCAATTATTATGTATATTAGAACATGGATTTTGCACTGTAGACAACATTTAACACCAGTCTATGGGGTACTGAATTGCTTTTCATAAAGTTCAAAACAAAGATTTATTTTCAATCAAAAAAACCATAACTGCTGAGGCCATATGGATAAGGTGCTGACATTGCCTATACTGAAATTTTCTGTCTATAAAAAAGAAATAATAACTCATGGTCTGTCCAATGTAAATAATTTTAAGGTATAAATAACATGAATACCAAAATAGTTTGAGGGAAAATGTTAACCAAATACACTCTGTTGTTATTTTTCATGAAATCATTAAGGTTATTGTGGTAGCAAAATCTTATCAAATTACTTTAACTGGTTACTTTCCATGATGACAAATCTAGTATTTCCCATTTCAGCTCTTTGCTAAGCTGATGAGAGATGTACATAAGTGATTGTCTTTCAAGGAATTTACTTTACATTTTTCAACTGAGGGGAAGAGGTTTTTTTTCCCCCTAGGGCATGTTCAGGAAACAATTTCAAAAGGCATTCTTATAGAAGAATATCTCCATCATCTTTGGGTATCCTTAGTAAGTAGTATATATATTAAAGGTGATTCATAAATATTTGATAGATATATGAATGAAATTTACAAATTTGTATGTTAGACTAAAGGCTTTAAAAGCATATACTTCTAAGTTTATTATTATTATTTTGAGACAGGGTCTCACTGTCCCCCAAACTGGCATTCAGTGATGCGATCACGGTTCATTGCAGCTTCGACCTCCTGGGTTCAAGTGATCCTTCTACCTCAATCTCCTGGGTAGCTAGAACTATAGTCATGCATCACCATTCCTGGATAATTTTTAAATTATTTGAAGAGATGAGGCCCCACCATGTTGCCCAGGCTGCTCTCAACTTCCTGTGCTAAAGCGATCATTTCACCTTGGCTTCCCAAAGTGTTGGGATTTACAGGAGTGAACCACTGTGCCCAACCAAGTTTATTATTTTAAAATATGTGACTGTTATTTTTTTCTGACCTTGAATTTAGTGCTTTTTTGTTATAAGAACATTTTTAAATGTCTTTTCTTATACTCCATTCATTACAATCAAAAGAACAGGTATGCTCCCATCTTCCAACGAAGGAGAGCTTGTCATCATTTGCTTATCTGAAAGATAATGTTGACATTTGATTGTTCACTGCTTAAAAGATTTAAAAGAGTATTTTCCCACAACTGAGGAGATTCGTAAAACTCTTGTTAACTCAGTTGTACATACTCAAAGTAGCCTATTGTCAACATATGGGGTAAACATATCTAAATGTCAGAAACATTTTGAGAATCGTAACCAATATCAAAGGTATTAATTATGGTGTCAAACAGCAAAATGTGTGTTAGAATGGATGGAAAATAGCAGCATCATGGTGTTTGTAAGCAATTTAAAATTTCAGGAATGAAATGGAGATTAGAAGAGGATAAAGAATAGAGTCAAAGGGTCAAACATCAAGGGCCTGGAAAAGCAAAAATGTGCCAAACTGTTTTAGGTACATACAATTTAAGGATTTACAGCTAAGACATAATATATCTAAAATTATATTTTAAAATAATATATCTAAATTAATATTATAAAATAATATATCTAAAACAATATTGTATGTTTAAGGTAGTAAAATTTTCCAGGGTAGCCATCAACTGCACCATTAAAACTAAAACTGGAAAAGATACATGACATGTTCTAGGCTCAGAAAATGTGCAGTGCACTATGCGATCTCTAAAGGGGAGCTCACTTGGTGAGTCCCATTGCTAAGATATCTGTCTAGAGGAAATTTCTAATCATACATGGATAATGTCTGAGCAGGACACTGCTGTCTTCTGAGCTGAGAACGTGGAGATGGGCGATTCGGCAGCTGAGTCTAAGAGGTGTATGTTATAAACTGAACATTTGTATCCCTGTATGTGTAATAGACTGAATGTTTTCCTCCTGTATTAGTCTACTTCTGCTGCTATAACATAAATATCTTAGACTGGATGGCTTATAAACAATATAAATTTATTTCTCACATTTCTGGAGGTTGGGAAGTCTAAGATCAAGACACCAAAATATTCGATGTTGGTGAGGGCCTGCTCCTCTTACACAGCAGAAGGAGAAAGGAAGCTCTTTTCCACCTCTTTTATAAGGGCACTTAATCACTCTTCCCCAAAATTTTTTTCTCTTAATCTTAGCACATTGAGCATTGTGTTCCAACATTTGAATTTTGAGAAACAACATTCAGATCATAACATTCCCCCCCTCCAAATCGATACATTGAAATCCTAACTCACAAGTGATGGTATCAGAAGGCCAAGGCTTTGGGAGGTAATTAAATTATTAAGGAAAAGACCCCATGAATGGGATTGGTGTCCTTAAATAAGAGATCTGAGAGAGGCTCTAATCATTTTTTTTTTCTTGCCATGTGAGGATACAAAGAGAAGTCAGTAGTCTATGACCTGGAAAAAAAGCCTTCAATAAACACAAAAACTGCCAATACTTTGATCTTGAACTTCCCAGCCAGCAAAACTGTGAGAAATATATTTCTGTTGTTTATAAGCCAACCAGTCTATGGCATTTTTATTTCTTATAGTGGCCCAAACTGACTAAGAAAGTGGTGAATCAAAGAGAGCCCCACAAGTTTGTGGCTGAGGGCTGCATTACATATGTACCAAATGGGTCATCTGTCTAATTGAAAGCAGGGAAGATGTTAGTCATCAGGCAGTGCTTAGAGAAGGGTAATGGGAGAGGACATGCGATCCTGTCCCTGGCAGAGTAGAGGGCATTCCATATTACCTTATTTCCAATTCTGCACTATTTAGTATACAATAAAGGCTATGACTTCAGAATAAAGATCACACAGAAAAGCAAGATGTATTCTCGCCATAAAGAAAGCCTAAAATAAAGACTTAGTAAGATTTTTAGGCTAGATAAAGTACTATTCACTCCTTCAGAAGTTAAGGAAGCTTTCTATAGATGCCCACTAACAAAACATAAAAACAAACCTACACAAGATAGTCAGACCATAATTGACTGCAACAGATGAATGCAGAAGGAAATCATGGTATTTCCATATAAAGAAATACTACTCAGCAATATAAAAGAAAGAACTACTGAATCCCAAGACAAAAACAGATATTCAGAAACATTACACAGTGTGAAAGAAGCAAAACACAAGGCATAAACACTGTATGATTCACTTATATGGACTCTCAAGAAGATTAACTAATATGGAAACAAAAAGCACACAAGTGGTTTATTAATTTAGTTGCATTTGTTTTTATGACAGTGAGTATGTTAAAAGTGAAGAGAGATACAATCTATTTTCATGGTTAAAGAAATGTTATATATCTTGACCAGAGTGGTGAAAACATGAATATTATGGACTGAATTGTGTACCCCCAAAACTCATATGTTTAAACTCTAACCCAAAACTTTAGTGTATTTGGAAATTTGGCCTCCAAGGAAGGAACAAAAGCTAAAATGAAGTCATAAGGATGTGGCCTTCATTCTATAGGATTAATATACTTATAAAGAGACACCAGATTCTTGTTTTGTGTTTCTTTGTTTGTTTGTTTGATATGGAGTCTTGTTCTGTCACCCAGGCTGCAGTGCATTGGTGCAATCTCAGTTCACTGCAAACTCCACCTCCCAGGTTCAAGCAATTCTTCTGCCTCAGTCTCCCAAGTAGCTGGAACTACAGGTGCATGCCACCATGCCTGGCTAATTTTTGTATTTTCAGTAGATACGGGGCTTCACCATATTGGCCATGCTGATCTCGACTCCTGACCTGGTGACCCACCTGCTTCAGCCTTCCAAAGCACTGGGATCACAAGCATGAGCCAACACACCCACCCGAGACATCAGATTCTTATATATTTTTTCTCTCTCTCTGTCTCTCTCTCTCTCTCTCTCTCTCTCTCTCTATCTCTCTATCTCTATCTCTCTCTCTCTCAGAAAGACACAGAAAGAAGGGGATTGTCCGCAAATGAAAAAGAAAGACTTCACTGAAAACTGAACCTTGATCTTAGTCTTCTAGCCTCCAGAACTGTGCAGAAATAAGTAACTGTTGTTGAAGCCACCCAGTCTACGATACGTTTGTTATGGCAGTCCAAGGTAGTGAATACAATGGGCACATACATTTATTAAGACATACTAAACACTGTTTTTAAATATGCGTTAATTTTATTATATCTTAATTATACTTCAATACAATTGATTAAAAGATGGTATGAGGACAGCATGCTACTAGCAGTATGATTGAATGAGAAATAAAGCTGGAGATGGCTGCACAATGCCTAGTTACTGTCTGCATATAAGTTCAATGGAAAAGACCAAACAACAACAACAAAACTTATCTGGAATTCTGGCAGAAGGAGGGAAACAGGCATAAAACACCTACATTATCCAGAAGTTATAATCAATATATTTTACAGTTTGATAACTTGTGTTGCAATGAAGAAGACGAATGGGTCTTGAGTGGTGTCCAAACTTCTGGAGTAAGTGACTAAGTGAATGATAATGACATCATATGAAATATGGGGCATCATGTAACTTGCAGATGGAAAGGAAGGTGCATTTATTTTGGGAATAATGGATTTGAGTTGCCTTAGGGATGTTCAAAAAAGAGATGCTTCTGTGGCACTGACTAGAGAGCTTTAAATTTTAGAAAAAAAATTGTACCTGCCTATAAATTAGAAAGTCATTGGCATAGAACTGAGAATTATAATTATAAGAGTGAATGATATCACCCAGTCAGAGATGCTAGAAAAAGGAAAGAAATTAGCAGTGAACACATTAAAATATTAATATTTAGGAGGCAGGCAGAGGAAGTCAAGTTCATGAAGGAGGCAAAGAAATAGAAAAGAGTGAATTTTTAAAACGGTGGTGTCACAGAAGTCAAGAGAATAGATAATTTGGAAGAGAACAACATCAATAATGTCAAAAGCAGCTAAGGAACCTACTAAAAGAGTCCATTTAAATCTAAAACACATTTATTGGATTTGGCACTAAGAACTGGGAATGGCCAAGGACAAAAGAAAGAAATCCTGAGCTAAAAGCTATCTGCATTCACATCTAGACTCTAGGTAATTGCTGTGCAGTACGGAACAACTTCCTTTGCCCCCATGAGCCTGAACACCCTCTTCTTCAAAATAAGATGACAAAAAAATAGGTTGTAGGAAGGATGAAATGCAATAATGATCATGGGAACATTTTCTTGCTTCTGATGTTTTACTATATAAGCTGTTTCATGCAATCCACTTTGTGAGGAAGGAATAATGTATGAGAAATACATTCATTTTAAGTTAATCAGAAGAAGCTCGACTATGCTCTGTAACTAAATATCAAAAATATTCATAGCTTAACACAATTAAATTTTATTTTAAACTATACTAAACTTTATATATTCAACACAAGTTGGTGGTGGATTTGTGTCCACACATCACCCTATATCCTTTTATGATGCAATCACAAACATGTGTCTTCAGGTTCAGTGTGAAACGAGAAGAGAAAGGTGAAAAATCAAATACCATCAGTCAAATATTTTGGCCTTGTGAAATAGCAAAGTTCCCTGATCTTCCTCACAAGATAGGTGGCAGGGGTGTGGCCTGCCTCTTTGGTCACCACTGCTGCTGCTCAAACCCCTGATGGGAAGGGGAGCATACAGATGAACAGGTGCAGGAGCCCAAGTGGGAATGTGTTACAGTGTGCCTTTTAGCCCTGCAGTCCATGGATGGCTTGAGTGTTAACCAGCTCAGTAGAACCTCTGCCTTTCTGCAGGGGCAGAGGGCCAGTGTGACAGTTTTCTGTATCCTGAGCTCTTGTCCAGTATCCTGGAAGAACTGGGTCACACACAGACTCAAAGGATGGGGGGTTTTATTGAGTGGTAGAGGTGGCTCTCAGCAGGAGGGATGTGTAGTGGAAAACAGTAATGGAATGGTATGAAGATCCTCTTCTGGAGTCTCACTGTCCACAAGCCAAACACCTCTCAGACCACCCTCGGATGAATTCCTCTTGGCATTCAGACATTCCTCCTCCTCTCTCTTTCTCTGTCACATCATTTTGCCCTTAATGTGTGTATCTCCTCATCTCTTTGCTTATCTGCCTGTGAAACCAGGGGTTCAGGATTTATATGGGTACAGGATGGGGCTGTGGCATGCCAAAAGGCAACAGTTGGGGCATGAAAACAGAAATGTCTGTCCATATTTAGGGCCTTCAGGCTTGAGGGTGGGGCCTTTCTCAGGGACTGGCCTCTTTTATCCAGTGTTTTCCTGTCTCCAGTCCATATCAATGGAAGTGACAGGCCACTTCGTCTCATGTATTCTATTGACAAAATATTAGATATTTAATCATCCCAGTTTCAGAAAATTTGGAAATTTTAATTTTTCCATGCACTTTCAAGAAGACAAGAACCATAATTTTTACGGATACCTAGAACTATTATAATACTCTAAAATAAGATTACAATTTATGGTCACTAGAAAGACATTAAAAAGAGATGTACGTACTTATGGTCTCATTCAATGCAAGACGATATTCAACGTCCTTAATGTTGATACTTATAACATTTAACAATGTCCTTTAACTTTTCAGAAAAGCTTAATCTTTCCACTTACATTGTATATGAGTTGACTGGTAATACAAAAAGGCTTTAGAGTGCAGTGAAAAGAACATGGATGTTGGGTAAAATATGGGCATATGTGTTCTAGATACATGTTTCAAATATAGGCAAACTAAACTCTCAAAATTTGTCATATATTATCTTTATTATAATAAAAATATATAGAATAATGGTATATCATTTATTATATATAATTGTTATATGTTATCTTTATTATAATATATTATAAAGATATATAATATATATTATCTTGATAAAAGTGGTCATACTGCCCAAAGTCATTTATAGACTCAATGCTATCCCATCAAATTACCATTGACCTTTGTCACAGAACTGGAAAAAAAAACACCTTAAACTTCATACAGAACCAAAAGAGAGCCTACATAACTAAGACAATCCTAAGCAAAAAGAACAAAGCTGGAGGTATCACACTAACTGACTTCAAACTATACTACAAGGCTACAGTAATTAAAACAGCATGGTACTGGTACCAAAACAGAGATCTAGACAAATGGTACAGAACAGAGGCCTCAGAAGTAACGCCACACATCTACAACCATCTGATCTTTGACACATGACAAAAACAAGCAATGGGGAAAGGATTACCTGTTTAATTAATGGTGCTGGGAAAAGTGGCTATCCATGTGCAGAAAGCTGAAACTGGACCCCTTCCTTACACCTTATACAAAAATTAACTCCAGATGGATTAAAGATTTAAACATAAGACCTACCACCATATAAACCTAGAAGAAAACCTAAGCAAAACCATTCAGGACATAAGCATAGGCAAGGATGTCACAACTAAAACACCAAAAGCAATGAAAACAAAAGCCAAAATACACAAATGGGATCTAATTAAACTCCAGAGCTTCTGCACAGCAAAAGAATCATTAGATTGAACTGGCAACCAACAGAAAGGGAAAAAAATTTTGCAAGCTACCCATCTGACAAAGGCCTAATATCCAGGATCTACAAAGAACTAAAACAAGTATACAAGAAAAAAACAAACAAACCTATCAAAAAGTGGCCAAAAGATATGAAGAGATACTTTTCAAAAGAAGATCATGTGGCCAAGAAACATGAAAAAATGCTCATCATCACTGGTCATTAGAGAAGCGCAAATCAAAACCACATTGAGATACCATCTCACACCAGTTAGAATGGCAATTATTAAAATTGGAAGGTTTTACACTGTTGTTGGGAGTGTAAATTAGTTCAACCATTGTGGAAGACAGTGTGGCGATGCCTCAAAAATCTAGAAATAGAAATATCATTTGACTCAGCAATCCCATTACTGGGTATATATCCAAAAAATTATAAATCAATCTATTATAAAGACACATGCACTAGTATGTTCATTGCAGCAGTGTTTACAATAGCAAAGACATGAAACCAACCCATATGCCCCTCAAAGATAGACTGGATTAAAAAAAATGTGGCACATTTACATCATGGAATACTACACAACCATAAAAAAGGATGCATTCATGTCCTTTTCAGGGACATGGATGAATCTGGAAACCATCATTCTCTACAAACTGACACAAGAACACAAAACCAAACA
>JAPYYA010003625.1:0-12658 GCA_028533165.1 Leontopithecus rosalia | reverse complement strand
TTTTAAAAATTAGCCAGCTATGGTGGTTCACCTGTAGTCCCAGCTATTTGGGAGCCTGAGGTGGGAGGATCGCTTGAGCCCAGTAGGTAGAGGTTGCAGTGAGCCAAGATCGCACCATTGCACTCCAGTCTGAGCAACAGAGAGATACCGTGTCTCAAAAAAAAAAAAAAAAAAAAAAAAGGTAAAAGAGGCTTCCCACTTCAGTCCCAAGACCAGAATGATTTTTCTACTTTTTGGAGCCTTTGGGAAATGGAATATATATTTGAGAGATAGACTTATGTCTAATCTGCAGGAAGAATCTTGCTCATGGTAGTGGTGGGAGGAAGTGGGGCTGTGCAGTTGTGTCTTGAGAGGGCCTCTCAAGCTAAGACATTGTTCTTCTCAAACCAATTTCTCTCCTTCATGCTCAATGAGCCCTGATACTTTGGTGTCCTGGATCTGTCATTCATATTTCTCTTCTACTGGAAACCTGCAGACTCTCAGCTTTTCCCAGGGAGGCAGGGCCAGGTTATTCTCCATAAAGCACTGGTTGCTGGTTGAATCAACAGTGGGTGGACCGGAAACCAGTGGGTGGCTTTATTCAAAGGGTCTCGCCCAACAATGGCAGTAGGATAAGCTAAGCTAGCCAAGCTAAGTTCCTCTGGAATTCGGCTTAGAAAATAGGGAGAAGGGAATGGAAAAGAATGTGGAAAGAAGCTGAGAAAGTAAGAGAGAAACTATATGGAGCCATAAGAAAGAGTCAGGAAGGCAAAAGGTCCCCAGAGCTGGCTTTCTGTTCCAGCTGCAATCCATACATGGTTATTCATATTCATTTTTTTAAAGTTTTTTGACATCACTCCTTTTTTCTTAAGGAACCCACTGTTTCTTCTTCTAAGTGATCTATTTAAATTCTCACTGTGACTATGAAATACAGAATTAAAACCATAGACATGACTCCCTGAGCATCTATTAACAATGTTCTCATAATAACTCTATCACCCAGACCTTGTCAAAGGGTAAGACAGGTCCGTGCTTTTCCTAAATGGCTCCTGGTATATGTAAAAATGTCGAAACACCTGTGTGCAACTTGTAAAAAAGTTAAAGCTTTTAGTTTAGCTTTTTAAAGAAAAGGTGGACCTTTTCTTCCTCAGTCTTATCAGTGGAGCTCGACCAGTGACCATGCAAACCTCTCCCAGAGATTGTATCAAAACTCAGTACTTGCAGCTCTGAGTGAACATGAAGCCAAATAGCCCTTTGGGACCCCACTCTGCTGTCCTTGATATTGCTTTAGCAAGGAGAGGGCAGGGCCAAAGCTGAGGAAGGATGGGGACACAGGGTGGATGCATTAGGGCAGGGGGACTTTGGATCCAGGGAAACAAAAGGGCCAAGTCTGAGGTGAAAAAGACCTTCAGCAAGTGGATAAATGGGAGTGCTGGGAACACATGAGAAAGATGAGATGAGGGAGGAGCCGATCCAAGATGGCCGAATAGGAACAGCTTTGGAGTGCAGTTCCCAGCAAGAACAAAGCAGAGAGTGAGTGATCACCACATTTCCAAATGAGTTTTTACTGCCCACAGATGAGGAGATTCTGGGCTGAAAAGCACCACACGTTTCCAGCATGGTTGTTTAAGCTGGAGCAGCAGGTCTCCACATGAAAACTCACACAAATCTGGATAGCCATTTCAACTGGTGCCTGGAATATCTGGGATACAGACCTGCCCATTCGACTGAAAAAAAGGGGACTGAAACAGGGAGCCAGGTGATCTGGTTTGGCAGGTCCCACTCACACAAATACCAGCAATCTGAAACGCTCTGGATTAAGAGTTTTGCAGCAAGTGCAGCTGGACCCAGATGGTCCAGCTCTGTGTGGGGAAGGATGTTTGCCATTACTGAGGCAGTCTGCCATTACTAAGGCAATCCACCATTACTGAGGTAGTTCACCATTACTGAGGCAGTCCATCATCACTGAGGCAGACTGCTATTACCGAGGCAGTTCTAACTACACCTCTGTAAACAAAACCACAAGGAAGTTCACACAGCAGCTGAGCAGAGCACACAGCAGCTCAGCAATGCCTCTGCTGGCAGACTGTGACTAGGCTACCTTCTTGCTGGGCAGGGCATCTCTGAAAAAAGGCAGCAGCACATCAGGAACCTATAAATAAAGCCCCATTTTACCAGGACAGAGCACCTGGGAAAAAAGGTGGTTATGAGTTACATTGCAGCAGAATTACATGTACCTGAACAACAGCTCTGAATGGAACAATGGAGTTCCTAGTTCAGCACTTGAGGTCCTATAAGAAACAGATTGTCTCCTCAAACAGCTCCCTGACCCCTGTATATCCAAAGAGACACATCATAAAGGAGAGCTCAGGCTGACATCTGGCAGGTCTCCTTCTGGGATGAAGATAACAGAAGAAGAAACTGGCAGCAATCTTGACTGTTCTGCAGTTGCCGCAGGTGATCCCCAGGCAAGCAGGGTCTGGAGTGGACCTCCAGCAGTCCTACATCAGAGGGGCCTGGCTATTAGAAGGAAAATAAAAAACAGAAAGAAATAATTTCAACTTCATCAGAAAGGATATCCACTCAGAGACCCCATACAAAAGTCGCCAACTAAAAGACTACAGGAAGATAAACCACAAAGATGGGAAGAAACCAGCATGAAAAGATGAAAACACCAAAAACCAGAATACCTCTCCTCCTCGAAGGGATCACAACTCCTCACCAGCAAGGGAACAAAGCTGGATGGAGAATGAGTCTGATGAATTGACAGAAACAGGCTTCAATGTGGGTAATAACAAACTTCTCTGAGCTAAAAGAACATGTTCTAACCCAATGCAAAATAACTAAGAACCCTGAAAAAAGGTTAGATGAAATGCTAATGAGAATAAACAGCCTAAAGAATATAAATGACCCGATGGAGCTGAAAAATGCAATAAGAGAACTTCACGAAACATGCACAATATTCAATAGCCGAATCAACTAAGCAGAAGAAAGGACATCAGAGATTGAATATCAACTCAATGAAATAAAACGAGAAGGCAAGATTAGAGAAAAAAGAGTGAAAAGAAATAAACAAAGCCTCCAAGAAATATGGGATTATGTGAAAAGACCTAATCTACGTTTGATAGGTGTACCTGAATGTGACAAAGAAAATGAATCCAAGCTGGAAAACACTCTTCAGAATATTATCCAGGAGAACTTCTGCAACCTAGCAAGGCAGGCCAACATTCAAATCCAGGAAATACAGAGAACACCACAAAGATATTCCTCAAGAAGAGCAAACCCAAGGCACATAATTGTCAGATTCACCAGGGTTGAAATGAAGGAAAAAATGCTAAGGGCACCCATAGAGAAAGGTCAGGTTACACATAAAGGGAAGCCTATCAGATTCACAGCGGATCTCTCGGCAGAAACTCTACAAGCCAGAAGAGAGTTGGGTCCAATATTCAACATCCTTAAAAAAAAAAGAACTTTCAACCTAGAATTTCATAACCAGCCAAACTAAGCTTCATAAGTGAAGGAGAAATAAAATCCTTTACAGACAAGCAATTGCTGAGAGATTTCATCACCACCAGGCCTGCCTTACAAGAGCTCCTGAAAGAAGCACTACACAAGGAAAAGAACAACCAGTACCAGCCACTCCAAAAACACACCAAATGGAAAAGAGCATTGATACAATAAAGAAACTGCATCAATTAATGGGCAAAACAACCAGCTAGTATCAAAATGGTAGGATCAAATTCACACATAACAATATTAACCTTAAATGTAAATGGGCTAAATGCCCCAATCAAAAGACACAGACTGGCAAATTGAATAAAAAGTCAAAACCCATCAGTGAGCTGTATCCAGGAAACCCATCTCACGTGCAAGGACACACATAGACTCAAAATAAAGACAAAGAGGAAGATTTACCAAGCAAATGGACAGAAAAAATAAAAAAGCAGGGGTTGCAATGCTTGTCCCTGATAAAATAGACTTTAAAGGAACAAAGATCAAAAGATACAAAGAAGGAGATTACATAATGGTAAGAGGATCAATGCAACAAGGAGAGCTAATAAGCCTAAATATATACGCACCCAATACAGGAGCACCCAGATACATAAGGTAAGTTCTTAATGACTTACAAAGAGACTTAGACTCCCACACAATAATAGTGAGATGCTTTAACACCCCATTGTCAATATTAGACAGATCAACCAGACAGAAAATCAACAAGGATATCCAGGACTTTAGCTCAAATTTGGACCAAGCAAACCTAATAGACATCTACAGAATTCTCCACCCCAAATCTACAGAATATACATTCTTCCCAGCACCACATGGCACTTATTCTAAAATTGACTGCATAACTGGAAGTAAATCATTCCTCAGCATATGCAAAAGAACAGAAATCATAACAGTCTCTCAGACCACAGTGCAATCAAATTAGAACTCAAGATTAAGAAACTAACTCAGAACTTCACAACCACTAGCCAGATTAATAAAAAAGAAAAGAGAGAATAATCAAATAGATGCAATAAAACACAATAAAGGGGATATCACCACCAATTCCACAGAAATACAAACTACCATCAGAGATTACTACAAACAACTCTGTGCACATAAACCAGTAAACCTGGAGGAAATGGAAATTTCTGGACACTTGCACACTCCCAAGCCTAAATCAGGAAGAAATTGAAACCCTGAATATACCAATAACAAGGGCTGAATTTGAGGCAGCAATTAATAGCATACCAACCAAAAAAAGCCCAGGTCAAGATACATTCACAGCCAAATTTTACCAGAGGTACAAAGAGGAGCTGGTACCATCCCTTCTGAAACTATTCCAAACAATACAAAAAGAGGGAATCATTTCCAAAACATTTTATGAGACCACCATCATCCTGATACCAAAACCTGGTAGAGACTCAACAAGAAAAGAAAACTTCAGGCCAATATCCATGATGAACATTGATGCAAAAATCTTCAATAAAATACTTGCAAACCAATTGCAACAGCACATCAAAAAGCTTACCATCACGATCAAGTAGGTTTCATCCCGGGAATGCAAGGCTGGTTCAACATTCCCAAGTCTATAAACATAATCCACAACATAATCATAACCAAAGAAAAAAACCACATGATTATCTCAATAGATGCAGAGAAGGTCTTTGACAAAATTCAACAGCACTTTATGCTAAAAACTCTCAATAAATTAGGTATCGATGGAATGTATCTCAAAATAATAAAAGCTATTTATGACAAACCCATAGCCAATATCATACTGAATGGGCAAAAACTAGAAGCATTCCCTTTGAAATTTCGCACTAGACAATGATGCCCTCTCTCGCCACTTCTATTTAATATAGTATTGGATGTTCTAGTCAGAGCAATCAGGCAAGAAAAAGAAATAAAGGGTATTCAATTAGGAAAGGAGGAAGTCAAATTGTCTCATATTTGCTGATGACATGATTGTATGGAAGACTCCATTTTCTCAGCCCAAAATTTCCTGAAACTGGTAAGCAACTTCAGCAAAGACTCAGGTTACAAAATCAATATGCAGAAATCAGAAGCATTCCTATACACCAATAACAGACTTAAAGAGAGCCAAATCAAGAATGAACTGCCATTCACAATTGCTACAAAGAGAATAAAATACCTAGGAATATGCCCATTAAATAAGTTATATTTTGAATATTAAAAAAAAAAACCTAGGAATGTAAAGTATCTCTTCAAGGAGAACTGCGAACCATTGCTCAAGGAAATAAGAGAGAACACAAACAGATGGAAAAACATTCCATGCTCATGGTTAGGAAGAATCAATATTGTGAAAATGGACATACTGCTCAAAGTAATTTATAGATTCAATGCTATCCCCATCAAGCTACTTGTGACCCTCTTCAAAGACCGGGAAACAACCACCTTAAACTTCATATGGAAACAAAAGAGAGACTGCATAGCCAAGAGGATCCTAAGCAAAAAGAACAAAGCTGGAGTCATCATGCTACCTGACTTCAAACTATACTACAAGTCTACAGTTAACAAAGCAGCAGCATACTGGTACCAAAACAGAGATATAGACCAATGGATCAGAACAGAGGCTTTGGAAGTAACACTACACATCTATAACCATCTGATCTTTGACAAACAGGACAAAAACAAACAATGGGAAAAGTATTCCCTGCTTAATAAATGGTGTTAGGAAAACTGGCTAGTAATGTGAAGAAAGCTGAAACTGGACCCCTTCCTGACACCTTACACTAAAATTAACTCCAGATGGATTAAAGACTTAAACATAAAAGCTAACACCATAAAAACCCTAGAAGAAAGCCTAGGCAAAACCATTCAGGACATAGGCATAAGCAAGGATTTCATGACTAAAGTACCAAAAGCACTGGCAACAAAAGCCAAAATAAACAAATGGGGCCTAATTAAACTCCAGAGCTTCTATACAGCAAAAGAAACAAGCATTAGAGTGAACCAGCAACCAATAGAATGGGAAAAAATTTTTGCAATCTACCCATCTGACAAAGGGCTAATATCCAGAATCTACAAAGAACTAAAGCAGATTTACAAGAAAAAAAAAACCCACTCAAAAGTGGACAAAGAACATGAACAGACACTTTTCAAAAGATGACATATATGAGGTCAACAAACATATGAAAAAATGCTCATCATTACTGGTCATTAGAGAAATGCAAATCAAAACAACATTGAGATACCATCTCATGCCAGTTAGAGGGGCAATCATTAAAAACTCCGGAGAAAACAAATGCTGGAGAGGATGTAGAGAAATAGGAACACTTTTACAGTGTTGGTGTGAGTGTAAATTAGTTCAACCATTGTGGAAGACAGTGTGGCAATTCCTCAAGGAGCTCGAAATAGAAATTCTATTTGACATAGCAATCCCATTACTGGGAATATATCCAAAGGATTATAAATCATTCCATTATAAAGTCACATGCACACATATGTTTATTGCAACACTGTTTACAATAGCAAAGACCTGGAACCAACCCAAATGCCCATCGATGATAGATTGGACAAGGAAAATGTGACACGTATACACCTTGGGATACTACCCAGCCATAAAAAACAATGTGTTCATGTCCTTTGTAGGGACATGGATTAATCTGGAAACCATAATTCTCAGCAAACTGACACAAGGACAGAAAATCAAACATCGCATATTCTCACTCATAGATGGGTGTTGAACAATGAGAACACATGGACAGAGAGAGGGGAGCACACACACTGGGTTCTATTGGAGGGGAATAGGGGAGGGACGGGGTGGGGTTAGGGAGGTTGGGAGGGATAACATGAGGAGAAATGCCAGATTTAGGTGATGGGGAGGAAGGCAGCAAACCACATTGCCATGTATGTACCTATGCAACAATCCTGTATGATCTGCACATGTACCTCAGAACCCTGTGAATAAACAATTTCTAAAGAAAAGAAAAAAAAATGAGATGAGGGAGAAAGAAGGAAGACTTCATAAAAGGCACGGGCAACAGGAAGGAGTCAACAGTAAAAAGCTTGCTTCATGTTTTTCTATAGGGTCTGCGTCTCATAATACAAATACATGCATTTGCCTTGAGCTTTGGTCTCTTGATCCTGATCTCATAACATCAGCATCTACATCCCACTTTACAGTTTACACAGGGCTTTCACTCACATTATCACACTTAATTCTTACACCACTAGGAGTAAGACAATATGCTTATTAATCCCTTTGACAGATGATAAAGCAGAGGCCAAAGCTATTAATTTTGAGCAGCACAAATCCGGGGGTCTTTTTTCTATTGCACTACTCTGGAAACAGGCAGGTAAAAAGCTTCTCTCAGACATCACCACCTCTGCCTTTGCCTGTTCATGTGAGTCTGAGATAAAAGTAAAAAAGAAAAAAAACCTCATTTATCTACAATATAGAAATTTAATTCAATATAAATGGATATTTCTGCTACAGTTATTTTATATGCAGGACTTCTTAAGGATTCACCCTCAGAAGACTCTATCCTTTCTTAGTGCTCAACTATATATATCACTTCTTATTTTGACAAAAGATGAATATTTCATTTAGGCAATCTTGGCTGCCCTACTTAAAACAGATTCTTTATGCTTATTTGAGGTTAAAAATAGCTTGACTTTGCAGCAAAAGCTTGATACCGTACATCCAACACAAAGTGTACCAGATTAGGCCCCCAGAACTGGGCTCTTTCACTCTCTCCAATCTCTTATTTTTCTCTTAGTCTCCCTGCCCAACCTCAAAAATTTTTGATATGAAACGAGTAACTTCATGCTTATTTTTAAAATCTCAGTAAATGTGAGGGACCTTTACCATAGGCATGATGACAACTAGTATGTGCTTATGTATCAGTTCATAGTTCATAAAACATTTGCATAAATATCACATGCTAATCAGCACAATACAGATTAATTATTATTTCCTTTATATAAATGTTGATAATCAGAATCAGAAAGATTGAGTAACTTGCCCAAAGTTTCACAGCTAGTTGGTGGCAGATCTGGGACTAGAACCTAAGTACCCTGAATAAATGGAATGTGGAGAGAAGACACTTGTTCAGTGTCTTTTCAATATTCCATGATGAGTTCTGCATCAACAGTAAATAATAACATGATAATTTATATATTTGACAATCAAGCAACAAAACCCTATTCATTCATTCATTCAACAAATATTGTCTGAGCCCATTCTCAGTACCTTTTCTAGGTATTGACTGAGAATACAGCAGTGAAAAACTAGACAAAAATCTTATATTTCAGTTGTGGATCCAGCTAATTGTGTGTGTGTGTGTGTGTGTGTGTGTGTGTGTGTGTGTGTTTACATAGCATTACATTGCATTAGGTATTAAAAGTAATCTAGAGATGATTTAAAGTACACAGGAGGAAGTGCATACATTATATGCAAATACTATCCCATTTCATATCAGGGACTTGAGCACCTGTGGATTTTTGCTATTGTGTGTGTGCGTGCATGTGTGTGTGTGTGTGTGTGTGTGTGTGTGTGTGTATACCTCTATATACATATATACAAAACCTTGTGATATGTTATGTATATATGTGGGTGCATGTACCCATAATGGTGAATAGCAATAAATATTAAGGAGAAAAATCAAGCATAGCTGGAAGGGGGGAAAAGTCTTACTCCTGTACACCAGGAGAGTACACCTTGCTCATGGCTGCTTTAGTTTTATGGTTTCAACAGTAAAACAACCTAAATGTTCATTTTCATGAAAATGGATAAATACCGAGTGGCATAGTCACAGGGTGGAATATTATACAACGGCAAAAGTGTCTGATCTATGTGTACAGGACACAATATAGCTTAACGATAAAAATATAACCTTAAGTGGGGAGAAAAGAAAGTCTCAGAAGACTACATACAGTATCATGTCATTTTTTAACCAAAAAAAAACCAAGCAAAACTAAATAAAATACTCTTTAAGAATACATACATATGTGGTAAATGTATTTTAGATGGTTAAAAATGTAGACTCTAGTAGGGAAGTAGAGGGTTGGATCAGAGAAGAACACACAGGGCTATTTCACCGATGTTAAGAGTGGTTTAGTACCTAGGATGGGTGGTAGGGTCTTGAGTTGTCATTTTATTATTATGTTGCAAAACTTCCGTATATGTTAACATATATACTATTCTGTATTTATCAAATATTATGATAATAATTTAAAATATATGCAGGAAGAATATTTAGAATTATGTTATTTTTATCATTTCAGATTGTTTATGTCACAAAGTTGCATTTTATATTTGCATTTTGAGCAGCAGGCCGGCAAGAATATGTGTACCGTATACTAAAGTTTACAAAGGCCTTTCTTATAATGTCTTTTTAAAATCTTGTATAGTAGTTATTATTATCCCTACCTTTCAGATGAGTAAACCAAGGAAGAGCTCAAGTGATTTATTTAATCTCACACCACTTGCCACTGGGGAAGATGGCTTTAACTGTCTAAAATTAATGTTCCTATAACCATTTGGAAGCATAGGGCTTTCTTGTTCAACAAAATACCAAATGAATCCTAGAACATTGAGTTGGAAGGAGCTTAAAGATCAGACTTTTCAATTCCTTCATTTCATAGATGGAGAAAAGATGACCCACATACATGAAGGCTTTGCCTGGCATCACACAGCTCCTTTCAATGGAAGAAAGGACAGTTGACTCATGTCTCAACCACATCTTCTGAAACCAAGTTAAGCCCTTTTACACTCTCTCAGACTGCTTTTGAAGTAGATTAATACTATTATGTTGTAGCCACTTGGCTATAAGATAACCAAAAACTTGAACTTGAGGCATGCACAAATATCCATCATTCAGATGAATGTTGGAGACTGTGATTCATAACAAAAGCTGCAGAGAGCCTTATTTATTAAAAACATCAACTGATGTATTAAATATCACAGCACACTAACTTAGGAACTCAAGTTTGATATGTGAAGGAAAAAAAATCCTACAACAAGATGAAGAACTCAACAGCTGCTTTCTGAAGAGAGATAAAGAACCTTATCATCTGAAGAGATCCCCAATCTATGACTTGCAATGGAACATCAGTGATACTGGTTCTTAAAATGGCATCAGATTCATTAAAACATAGAATTGTTATATTAGTCTTTTAAGAATACTCAGAGCCTCAATAGTCTTTCCTCACAATGCTTATAATTTGCAGTTACTAAAGATTTTTAAATTCATTTAAATAAACCCTATAGTAAATAACTATAAAAAGTTGAATGAAGAGATACGTTCATCAGCTCGCTCCTTTCTGCCTGTGGATGCCACTGGGGAAGCGTCTTTAAAGTCTCTCTTTTCCCTGCATCATGTCTAAGTCAGAGTCTCCTAAAAAGCCCAAACAGCTGAGGAAGCTCTTCATTGGAGCTTTGAACCAACCGATGAGAGCCTGAGGAGCCATTCTGCACAATGAGAAACACTCACAGAGTGTGTGGTAATGAGAGATCCAAACGCCAAGCATTCTAGAGGCTTTGGGTTTGTCACCTACGCCACTGTGGAGGAGGTGGATGCAGCCATCAATGCGTGGCCACACAACGTGGATGGAAGAGTTGTGGAACCAAAGAGAGCTGTCTTAAGAGGTTTTCAAAGACCAAGTGCCCTCTTAACTGTGAAAATGATATTTGTTGGTGGCATTAAAGAAGACACTGAAGAACATCACCTAAGAGATTATTTTGAACAGCATGGAAAAACTGAAGTGACTGAAATCATGACTGACCAAAGCAGTGGCAAGGAAAGGGGCTTTTCTTTTGTAACCTTTGACCACCATGACTTACTGAGTAAGACTGTCATTAAGAGACACCGTACTGTGAATAGCCACAATGGTGAAGTTAGGAAAGCTCTGTCAAAGCAAGAGATGGTTCATGCTTCATCCAGCCAAGGAGTGGTTCTGGAAACTTTGGTGGTGGTTCATGCTTCATCCAGCCAAAGAGTGCTTCTGGAAACTTTGGTGGTGGTTGTGGAGGTGGTTTAGGTGGGAATGACAACTTTGATAACGGAGGAAACTTCAGTAGTTGTGGTGGCTTTCGTGGCAGCCATGGCAGTGGTGGATTTGGTGGCAGTAGAGATGACTGTAATGGATTTGGTAATGATGGAAGCAGTTTTAGAGATGGTGGAAGCTACAATGATTTTGACAATTACAACAATCAGTCTTCAAATTTTGGACCCACGGAGGGAGGAAACTTTGGAGGCAGAAGCTCTGGCCCCAAAGGTGGTAGAGGCCAATACTTTGCCAAACCATGAAACCAAGGTGGCTATGGTGGTTCCAGCAGCAGCAGTAGCTATGGCAGTAGCAGAAGATTTTTATTAGGAAACAAAGCTTAGCAGGAGAGGAGAGCCAGAGAAGTGACAGGGAAGCTACAGGTCACAACAGGTTTGTGAGCTCAGTCAAGCACAGTGGTGGCAGGGCCTAGTTGCTACACAGAAGACATGTTTCAGAAGAATACTCATGTGTATGGGAAAAAAACCGTGAGGACTTTAATTGTGACTAATTGTATAATGGGTTATTTTAGTTTCTGTTCTGTGGAAAGTGTAAAGCATTCCAACAAAGGATTTTAATGTATATATATTTTTTGCATCCTTGCTGTTGATTGCTAAATGTAAAAGTCTAATAATGATGCTAAATAGAATAAATGTCTTTAAAATAAAAATAGAATGAGGAAATGGGAAGAGTACTGGACCTTTTTGTAGAACCAAAGGACCTGGGTTTAAATATCAGATCTGCCATTTATTTGCTTTCTGAGATTAAAAAAGTTTCTCAACCTCTCTGATCCATGGTTAACTGATATGTAAGGTGACAAATGATAATTACTACATTAGAGAATTAAGAAATATAATCTATGGGGAAGGTCTTAGTAAACTGTAATAAATAATATAAATCTCTTTATAGCTTTTATACAAAATCCTGTGACTCATCCATTTAATAAACATATGGATCACCTACTCAATAAATGAATGACACTGTTTTTGATACTGTGGACCATCCCAAGATACAAAAAAAAAAACCTATATTTGGCCATTCAGGAACTAAAGGAGATATTTTTTCCTAATATATGTAAATAGTTATAATACGAACCCATATATAACAATGTTCATAGAATTTAGTACAGAAAAAAAGGTAAGCCTACAGGGCTGGGAGAGATCAATCTGACTAGAGTGAT
>JAPYYA010003624.1:0-12659 GCA_028533165.1 Leontopithecus rosalia | reverse complement strand
ACAAGAACAGAAAAGGAAACACCGTATATACTCACTCATAGGCGGGTGATGAACAATGAGAACACATGGACACAGGGAAGGGAGTACTACACACTGAGGTCTATTGGGGGAAATAGGGGAGGGACAGCGGGGTGGGGAGCGGGGGAAGGATGGCATGGGGAGAAGTGCCAAATATGGGTGAAGGGGCAGAAGGCAGCAAAACACACTGCCACGTGTGTACCTATGCAACTATCTTCCATGTTCTGCACATGTACCCCAAAACCTAAAATGCAATAAAAATTAAAAAAAAAAAGATCAAATCAGCCACAGGATTCCCTTAAGCCAAAGCCTAATCCAGGACACGGCCCTCACTCTGTTCAGTTCAGTGATGGCTGAGAGAGGTAAGCGAGCTGCAGAAGGAAAGCTTGAAGCTAACAGGTTGGTTCATGAGGTTTAAGAAAAGAAGCCATCTCCATAACAAAAGTAGAAGGTGAAACAGCAAGTGCTGACGCAGAAGCAGCAGCAGGTTAGCCAGAAGGTCTGGCTGATGTAACTGATGAAGATGACCACACCGAACAACAGATTTTCAATGTAGACAAGATAACCTTTTATTGGAAGAAGATGCCATCTAGGACTTTTATATTTAGAGGAGAAGTCAGTGCATGGTTTCAAAGCTTCAAAGCACTGGCCTATTCTCTTGTTAGGGGCTAATGAAGCTGGTGACTGTAAGTTGAAGCCAGTGGTCATTGACTGTTCTGAAAATCCTAGGGCCCTTATGAATTATGCTAAATCAAGCAAGATGGGTGAGTAGAGATGCCTGGTGCTCATCTCCCCTTCAAGAATGAACCTAGGCAACAAATGCACATCTAAGATTTCATTAGAGTATCAAAGGTATAGTCCCGGAGTGCAGCAAAGGAGTGGAGACACACCTGTGGTTACTGGAAGTCCCCACAGCATGGAAGCACTCGGCCTCTGCAGCCCCTTCTCCCCCACCTGGATTGAATTGGCCCAGAGACAGGAGGGACTTCTCATTGCAGGATAAAGGTAAGCAGAAGATCCCCACCAGCCCCACTGCCATCACAAACACAGTCTTTACAACAGGAGAATCTCACAGTCTTTGCAAGCCCTGAGGTCGATTTGTAGTACTGCCAAGAATTTACACAGCTGCGCGTCCTGGACTAGCAGTACAAGGTGAAGACGTTCCACCTGTAGGGAGCTAAGCGCTAGCAGCGCAGCTTAGAGACCAGAGTCATCTCTTGAGTGTGCCCTTCTCTGGGGGCCAGTAGCCACAGCACCCCTCCAGCACTGGAGCTTTATCTTTAGTACCCCAAGCCGACATGGGTGGGTCAAAGCCACAACCCCGGCTGTGTGGAGGTTGGTCCCAGGATTGGCTGTAGTTCAAGCAGGAAAATCAACCCCCCCACACGCTTGCAAATAGGAGTAGTCTGCAGTCCCACCCTTGAGCCCGCCAAACCACTACATACCCTCTCCCAAATGAGAGAGGACCCTAAGCCTCTGAGCAGCTGATACATCCCCAGGTCAACAGAGTGACTATGAACCCATGCTCAGGACCTGAGAAACAGCTGTGCAGGCCCCATCCACCAGAGACTTGCTCCTGGCCTGCTCAGCAGCCCTCTGCCTTTAATAAGTGCTTGAGAAACAGTCCCACTGGCTGCCCCCAGCAGGCACACCATTGAGTGGGCCTCGCACCTGTGTCTCAGACCTGAGAAGCAGCTGTGTGTGCCCAAGCCTCAGGGCCAAGAAACAACCCTAGGAGCTTACTCTGGCCAGCATACCCTCAGGCCAACTAAGCAGTCACATACCTATGTCTCAGCATACCCTCAGGCCAACTAAGCAGTCACATACTTATATCCCAGCTTGAGGAACAGCCCTGCAGGCTGAAAGTTAGCATGAGCTTGAGAAACAGTCCTGTACCCATTCCCAGCAGAGGCACCTCCAGACCAGCCAATCAGCCATGAATGCCCATATTCTGGACTTGAGTAGCCATGGGCTACTCCCAAAGGGCCTGCCCCTAGGCCAGCCAAGCAGCCTTGTGCCCAGATCCTGGGTTTCCTTTAGCAGGCACCAGCCAGGCCAGCTGAGCAGCAGTGTGCCCACATCCTAAACTAGAAGAGCCCTATGGACTACCGCCAGCAGACACACACCCAGGATGGCTGAGAAGTCATTTGACTGTATCCCAGGCCTGAGAAACACCCCCTCTTGGCCAGCCCTGGCAAAGATACCTGCAGTCCAGCTTAGCAGTCATGCAGCTACCCATTTGAACCTTGAGTTTCCCCCAGCAGACTGGCCCCAGGCTGGATGAGCAGCTGTGTACCCACATACCAGGCATGGGAAACAGCCTGTCAGGCCACTCCTGGAGTGCATATTTCCAAGCCAGGCAAACAGCCATATGCCTGCATCCTGGGCCTGAGAGACTACCCTGCAGGCCACATCTGGCAGGCATGGCCCGGTTGAGCAACCGTACTCCCATGCTTGTAGCCAGAGTAACAGTACCACGGCCAGCCCCATGAAGCTGATCAAGTTTTCTGACCCACCCGATGCCTGCACACACCTACCCTGAGAAACAGCCCAGTGAGCCCACCATCACCACCAACTTCCTTGTCTTAGGCCACTGAGAAACTTGCAAATGTTACTAGCGTGGATCACAGCCGAATAAACTACATGGAGACTACATTTACGGCATCCAGGTAGAAGCAAGGTCAATATACCCCAATGAACTGATACCCAAGACCCATTCATACGAATAAATTCATACAAGTAAACCTACTCCATAAAATTGGAAAAGGTGACTTTTTCACCAGATGCATAGAAATCAACATAGAAACACATCAATCATGAAAATGCAAGAAAACTTGTCACCCTTAAATGGAAATAGCAATTTTTTTTCACTGTTCAAGGTTTATTGGGGGTTTTAGTTGGTGTATCACTTGGATAGTTGGTTGAATTGTTTATATGTAGAGCTCTTTACATTTTATGGTAATGTACACTACTGATAGATATAGTTCACAAAACAAGATCCTTTGGAACAATTATGCAGAAGACATGCAATACTGGATTTGTACACTAGATCCCAGGATGTGACTGACTGGGAAACAGTGTTGGACTAGGCATGTTCAGTGAAGGAGCCAGGCAGTTATATAACACACAGCAAATATCCATCTGGCTCAAGGGGCAACTGCAGCATGTGCAGCATTGGCAGTGGTGCCTCAGAGGTGACCAGTTTAGGACTACACAAGATTACTACCATCCAGCATCAGGATGTAGCTGTAGGATTTTACAAACCATTCCTATTTTTAACTTCAGGAATTGATGTTTTTCCCAGTCCATCTTAAAATATTACTGCTTTAATCACAGATCAGATTAAAAAGGACAACATGCACAACCTCCAGCTAAAATCCTCTTGTAGCCTAGACAGTGAAATGGTATGACATCAGAAGACTTTAAAATTGCAGTTCTTTTTGGATCTCCCAAAGTGTATTGGCACTCTTCTTCAAACGGGCCTCTTCCTAAAGAGTCAGGGTCAGCTTCACAAGGTCTGAGATTCCATTCTGTCCCAAAATGCAAGGAACACTAAGGAAGACATCATCCTTTGTTCCACAGAGACCCTCAATCATGGTGGAAATTGGGTGCATCTGCCTAAGATTCTTCATTATACTCTCTGCCAAATTGCCACAGAGTCCAGTGGCCCCAGATGTGTAGCCTTTGAGTTTGATCACCTTGTAAGCCCTCTGAACCACCTGCTTGTGAACCTCTTTCCACTGTTCCTTATCTGTATCAGTCCCTAAATCTGGATGTAGAGTCTTCAGGAGACACCAGTAACATTCACTCCACTCCATACAGGCACACTGGAATCTCCATGTTCCCCGAGGACCCACCCATGACAGCTTAATGGGTGAACTCTGGACTGAATCTAGATTGCAACCACTTCCAATAACATGGTTTTTGGGAAAGACACTTATCTTCCAAGCCACATAGATCAAGATATTCACTGAATTTGAAACAATAAGCAACTTGCAATTTGGGCTGTATTTTACAACATTAGGAATGATGAAATTAAAGATGTTCACATTACACTGGACCAAGTTAAGATGGCTTTCTCCCTCTTGTTGTTGTGTCCCAGCCGTGATAATGACCAGCTTAGAGTTTGCAGTTACATTATAGTCTTTCCCAGAGACAGTCTTTGGTGTTCTAAGGAAAACGCTGCCATGTTGGAGATACATCATCTCTCCCTTCAATTTGTCTTCCATGACATCAACAACAGCAAGTTTGTCTGCCAAGTCCTTCATTAAGATCATTAAGATACTGATGGCACAGGCCATTCCAACAGCACCAACCTCAACTGTAATCTTATTCTGGGGGTTCTGTTCTTCCCTTAGAAGATTATTCTAAGAATTAATTAGAATTAATTAATTAGAATTAATCTTAGAAGATTAGAATCAGCTGATCCTTGAGACTTGCCATTTTGGACTGGAAACCAAAAGAAATCAGGAATGCATGTCAGGCAGGCATCCAGAGTGCATGGCAGTCGGAAAGTAATCATTATCCAGTAATAGACCCCAATCTTAAACATATAAAATGCCAGAAAAAGAATTCAAAAGAATAATCTTAAGGAAACTCAGTGAGGTATAAGGTTAATACAGATAGACACGTCAGTGAAATCAGGAAAACATGATTTGAATGAGAAATTCAGTAAAAATACAGATATCACAAAAAGAGCCAGACAGAAGTCCTAAGAGCTAAACAGTTAATGGATGAAATGAAAAATATAATCATTGGCTTTACAGACAAAAACAAGCAGAAGAAATGATTTATGAACTTGAAGACAAGTCTTTGAAATAACACAAGCAGACAAAACAGAGTGAAAAAAGTCTACAGGATTTATGGGATATCATTAATTTAACAAATATTATGGGCATTCCAGAAGGAAAACTGAAGAAAAAATGTGAGGAAAACATATTTAATAAAATGATAGCATAAAACTTTGTAACTCTGGAGCGAGAGCTAGACATCTAGTTCCAGGAAGATCAAAGCACCCAAAATATATTCAACCCAAACAGTATAGTCAAATTGTGAAAAAGACAAATATTTTGTAAAATAGCAAGAGAAAAACATCAAGACACTTATAATGGAATCCCTGTTAGACTGTTGATTTCCCAACAGAAACCTTAAGCTGGAAGAAAATGGGATGATATATTAAAAATTCTGAAAGAAAAAAAAGTTTCCACCAAGAATATTATACCGAGCACAGCTATCCTTTACAAATGAAGAAGACATAAAATCTGTCACAGATAAACAAAACCAAGATAATTCATCACCACTAGTCCAGCCTTACAATAAGTGCTCAAGGGAGTCTTATATCTGGAAGTAAAAAGATGATACCATCATAAAAACATGTAAAACTTTAAAAGTCACTGTTAAAGTCAATACATAAAGGAGAAAGAGAAGGGGATGAAACCTTGTCACTGAAGAAAACCACCCAACTTCAAAAGTAAACAGAGAGTAAGAAAAGAACATTGTATACGTTTGTATACAAAACAACCAGAAAATAGTAAAATGTTGGAAGTAACTCCTCACCTACCATTAGTAACTTTGAATGTTAATAGATTAAATACCCCATGAAAGATATAGACTTGCTGAGTGGATTAAAAAATAAGATCCAACTATATTTTATCTAAAACAAACTCACCTTACCTGTAAAGAAACACATAGACTGATAATGAAGGGAAGGAAAAAGATATCCATGCAAACAGCAGCCAAAAGTGAACAGAAATAGCTATACTTATATCAGACAAAAGAGACTTCAAGTTCAAAACCCTAAAAAGTGACAAACAAGATTATTGTGTAATAATAAAGGGTTCAATTTAGTGAGAAATATAATTGTAATATGTATATAATTGTACATTTGTATGCACTCAACACCAGAACATCCATATACGTAAGGTGAATATTCCTAGGAGTTTCCTCATCCACTCTAATCAGTCAGCAGCCATCATCATGGAAGCAGTGCCCTCCACCAGCAAAAAGATTATGATTCACTAAAGGCTCAGGTGATCATTAGCATTTTTTAAACCAATAAAGTAGTTTTAAATTAAGGTATGTATGTAATTTTTTTAGATATAATGCCATTACACACTTAACAGACTACAGTGCAGTATAAACATAACTTTCATATGTATGGGGAAACCAAAATATTTGTATGAGTCACTTAATGCAGTTTTTGCTTTATTGCAGTGGTCTGGAATGAAACCCACAAAGTCTTTGAGAAATGTCTATACAAATATTATTTATATATTCTCTATTTGTATACATATTATAGTTTTCTTTCTTAAATGTTAGGTCTTCCAGTGAGCTAAGTTATGTTTACTCTATCCTTAGATTCAGATTCTTGTTACTCAAATAAATTATTCGTCCCTGTATTGTGTAGCAAATATCTAATAATATATTTTTGCATTTTTTTGGTGGCTAAAGTATGGCAGAACAACTTTCCAGGTTTGAAGATGAAGAAGGCACTGATGTTACTGCATATGAGTAAGTCACTTTGAAGTTTGAAAGGAGGGAGCCACTGATGGATCTCTTATCTTTAGTTAAACAGGGCTTAGGCTGGGTGCAGTGGCTCATGCTTGTAATCCCAGCACTTTGGGAGGCTGGGGTGGGCGGATCACAAAGTCAGGACATCAAGACCATCCTGGCCAACATGGTTAAAACCCCATCTTTATTAAAAAAAAAAAAAAAAGATTAGCCAGGTGTGGTGGTGCGCAGCTATAGTCCCAGCTACTTAGAAGGCTTCCCCAGGGGAATCTGGATCCCTTCCTTATACCTTATTCAAAATTTAACTCCAGATGGATTAAAGATGTAAACATAAGAACTGACATCATAGAAACCCTCGAAGAAAACCTAGGCAGCACCATTCAGGATATAGGCATGGGCAAGGACTGCACAACTAAAACACCAAAAGCAATGGCAACAAAAGCCAAAATAGACAAATGGGATCTAATTAAACTAAAGAGCTTCTGCACAGCAAAAGAAACTATCATCAGAGTAAACAGGCAACCAACAGAATGGGAAAAATTTTTTCAATCTATCCATCTGACAAAGGGCTTATATCCAGAATCTGCAAAGAACTTAAACAAATTCACAAGAAAAAATGAACCCCATCAAAAAGTGGGCAAAGGATATGAACAGGCACTTCTCAAAAGAAGACATGAAGCCAACAAGTATATGAAAAAAAGCTCATCACTGGTCATTAGAGAAATGCAAATCAAAACCACAATGTGATACTGTCTCATGCCAGTTAGAATGGCAATCATCAAAAAGTCAGGAAACAACAGATGCTGGAGAGGAAGTGTAGAAATAGGAACACTTTTACACTGTTGGTAGGGATGTAAATTAGTTAAACCATTGTGGAAGACAGTGTGGCAATTCCTCAAGGATCTAGAAATAGAAATACCATTTGACCCAGCAATTCCATTACTGGGTATATACCCAAAGGACTATAAATCATTCTGCTATAAAGACTCATGCACATGTATGTTTATTGCAGCACTGTTCACAATAGCAAAGACTTGGAATGGACACAAATGCCCATCAATGATAGACTGGATAAAGAAAATGTGGCACATAATACTCCATAGAATACTATGCAGCCATAAAATAGGATGAGTTCATGTCCTTTGCAGGGACATGGATGAAGCTGGAAACCATCATTCTCAGCAAACTAATGTAAGAACAGAAAACCAAACACCACATGTTCTCACTCATAAGTGGGAGTTGAACAATGAGAACACATGGACACAGGGAGGGGAACATCACACACCAGGGCATGTCAGCAGATGCAGAGCAAGTGGAGGGATAGCATTAAGAGAAATATCTAATGTAGATGACAGGTTGATGGGTACAGCAAACCACCATGGCACATGTATGCCTACAAGGTTTGTTAACCTGAATGTTGTACACATGTACCCCAGAACTGAAAGTATAATAATAATTTAAAAGCATTTTGTTACACAACTTTTGAATAATTTTCTTTTAAAATTGTATTTATAAAGGCCTTTGTGCCGGACGCTGTGGCTCACGCCTGTAATCCCAGCTCTTAGGGAGGCAGAGGCGGGAGAATAGCTTGAGCCCAGGAGTTCAAGACCTGCCTGGGCAATATACTGAGACCCCGTTCTCCACAAAATGGAAAAAAAAAAAGACAAAAGGCCTTTATTTTTTGGTTAAATTTATAATATATGTTAGAAGAAATCTGATTATTTTTATTTTTACTTCTTTTTGCAGCAGCAAGATTAAGAAAATAGCACGCTCAATTGTGTCATCCTTTGCATTTGGGTATGTGAGACATAAAAAACACCTTGTATTAACTATATCTGAGATTTAATATATAAAAAATACCATGTATTAAACATATTTGAGCTGGAGGTGGTGGCTCACGCCTATCATTTCAGCACTCTGAGAGGCCAAGGCAGGTGGATCACCTGAGGTCAGGAGTTCAAGGCCAGCCTTGAAACCCCATATCTACTAAAAATACAAAAATTAGCCGAGCATGATGGTGGTGTCTGTGATCCCAGCTACTCAGGAGGCTGAGGCAGAAGAATCGCTTGAACCTGGGAAGTAGAGATTACAGTGAGCTGTGAGCACGCCATTGCATTGCAGCCTGGGTGGCAGAGTGAAACTCCATCTCCAAAATATATACGTGTATATATATATTCTGTATATATACACGTATATATACATATTACATATATATACATATATACACATATATGTATATGTATTACATTAGATAAAGCACATGGTTACTTAGCAATTGGTGGATAGGGAAATGCTTTTTGGTTTTTTTTTTATTTCTGTTTGTCACTGAAATATTAAGTCTCTGAAACCAAAAAGCATTTCCATGTCCACCAATTGCTAAGTAGCCATGTGCCCTATCTAATGTAATCTAATTTATCATGGAATTTTGGTTTAAGCTGGACATTAAAACTTGCAAAGAAATGGCTTTTGCCTAAGATTAATAGTAACATATTAATATTGTTTTTCCTCCATCTGCAAAGGTAATGTTAATGAAAATCCAAAGTTAAAATTCTATAAGTAAAGTGTTTTATTAAGTACCTTATACATCTAGAATTACTCTTTAATTCTGAAACAATTTACTTAGACTCTTCTCTACATAAGAGTACGATTTTATACTATGAAGATTTATGCAATATAACTTTCCTTTTGAATTAATAATATTGTAATTTTTTTTCAAAAGTACTATGAAGTACATCTTCATAGATGAGGCAAATAGTATAATCAATTTGTGGGGAATGTATTTAGAATATGTAACAGCAAGTGTCAGTAGGTACTTTAGAATTCAGTACTATAAATATTTATGGAATTGAATTCTTTCTCATATATCCATCACTGTGCTAGAAGCACCCGTAAATATGTAATTATATGCTTGTTGAAAATGTCACTGACAAAAAAATCTTGGTCTTTTAAGAGTTTGTTACTCCTGCTTTCATTTGGTTTTTATTAATATATTCTTAAGAATTATCCAGATTAATGAGATTTTGTTTTTTATGAGAAATTCATATAAACTTCTTATAAAAATTCTCAAATTTTAGGAAGAGTTTACAAACAGACACAGGTGATTTTAGTTCAGTTTTATTTTTCTCTTTTGAAGTATTAGTCTGACATGTCTGCTATAAAAGAGCATGATAACATCTTGTGAAGTAGTTTGGTGGGAATTTTATTAAGAACTGCTTCTGTTGGGTGAAAACTGATTTTTCCTGAGGTTCTAAGGCATTACAGTTTTTCCTGGCACTGGGCAGTTTAATACTAAATATTATTTTGGTGCCCAATCATTGGCCTAAATATAGTATAACTATCAGGACAAAAGCCCCTCAATCTTTACTTTTATTTACTTCCTTGCTTATGCATTTATTTTAGAATATTTGGAGTTTGCCTGCTCTTATTGAATGTGGGTCTCATCTTTGCTGACCTCATTTTCACTGAAAAGAAAATTTATATGCCTTTGGAATATCATTGTATTTCTCCATCTATTGCCTTATTTTTTCTCATGGATATTCTTCTTCGAGTATTTGTAGACGGGTAAGTTTGATTATTTTTTATACTGCATAAAGTTATTTTGTACTTTTATAAGAAGCACTTTGGGAGGCTGAGGCGGGAGGATCACAAAGTCAGGAGTTCGATACCGTCCTGGACAACATGGTGAAACCTCGTCTCTACTAAAAATCCAAAAATTACCTGGGTATGGTGGCAGGTGCATGTAATCCCAGCTGTTTGGGAGGCTGAGGCAGCAGAATTGTTTGAACCTGGGAGGTGGAGGTTGCTGTGAGCTGAGATCGTGCCATTGCACTCCAGCCGGGTGACAGGCCAAGACTCCACCCACCCCCCCACCGCCGCAAAAAAAAGGCATTTGAAAATAATTTACAGTAGCATCCATGATAAGCTGACTTAAGAGCCTTTGGGCCTTATGAGAACATTGGCGGTAGTCTGGCAATACCCCCCATGGCTCTGTTTGATGCGGCCATCGATTGATGCTCCTCTGCCTTTGGAGAGGGGTGGAAAGGATGGGAGGGACTGTATCTTGTGGTTTGAGTGACAGCTTAGCTATGGCACAATAAAACACCAGGTAGACTTTTAAAGTTTTTGATATAGGCCCTGATTCCCAGACAGCACCTTTGGACCTACCCACAGCCTGGAAGAACTTGCCATCCTGAAGGGAAGGACACAGACCTAGCTGTTTTTTACCACATGATTGTAGAGCCCCAGGGCCTTCAGCAAATTTATGCAATAGCCAGGGTGTGGTTACAGCAGGTCTTGGGCAATACCTAGTGCTGCTGGCTTCAGGTCTGACCCAATGCAGTCATTATAGTGGTGGTCACAGGGGTGCTTGTGTCACTCAACCTCAAGCTTTAGGTGGCTCAGAACAGAGAGAGACTCTGTGTGGGGCAAACTAAGGGAAGAGAACAAGAGTCTCTTCTGGAAATCCAGAGAATTATCCTGGATCTTGTCCAAGACGATTAAGGCAGTACCACTACGGGTCTGCAAGAACCACAGCGTTTCGGAGGCTCGGGGTGCCCCCTAAAGCAGATACAGCTTAGATCACAATATCCAAGTTCTTTCCAATATCTGGAAAGCCTTCTCAATAAAGATGGGTACAAACAAGCCCTGGGAAGCGTGCCTACAGGATCTAGAATATAACCTTGAATGGGCAAATCTAAGCGATATTGGCCTTAAAGAGGAAGTAGAGAGAGGGGGTGTAGAAAGTTTATTCAAAGGGTTAGTAACAGAACTTCCCAAACCTACAGAAAGATACCAATATCCAAGTACAAGAAAGTTATAAAACATCAAGCAGATGTAACTCAAAGAAGACCACCTCAAGGCATTGAATAATCACATTCCCAAAGATCAAGGATAAAGCAGCAAGAGAAAAGAAACCAGTAATATACAGTGGAGGTACAACACGTCTGGCAGCACACTTTTTAGTACGAACGTTTCAGGCCAGGAAGAGTGGCATGACATATTGAAAGTGCTGGAGGAAAAAAGCATTTACCCGGGAACAGTATATCCAGCGAAAATATCCTTCAAAGTGAAGAAGAAATAAAGACTTTTCCACACAAACAAAAGCTGAGGGATTTCACCAACACCAGACCTATCCTTGAAGAAATGCTAAAGGGAGTACTTCAGTCAGAAAGACAAGGACATTAATGAGCAATAAATAACCACCTGAAAGCATAAAACTCACTGGTAATAGTAAATACACAGAAAAATGCAGAATGTTATAACACTGTAACTATGATGTATAAACTACTCTTATTCTAAATAGAGACTAAACTATGAGCCAATCAAATATATCAACTACAACAACTTTTTAAGACATAGTATAAGATATAAATAGAAATAACAAAAAGTTAAAAAGTAGGTAGACAAATTTAATTTGTAGAGTTTTTATTAATTTTCTTTTTACTTGTTTATGCAAACAGTATTATAATAAGCTTAAATAATGGGTTATAAGATAGTATTTGCAAGCTTCATGGTAACCTCAAACCAAAAAGCACACAATGGATACACAAAAAATAAAAAACGAGAAACTCATCATATCACCAGAGAAAATTACTTTCACTAATGGAAGACAGGAAGGAAAGAAGGAAGAGAAGAGCAGAAAACAAATAACAAAATGGCAGGAGTAAGTTATAATAATAACATAGAATGTCAGTGGACTAAACTTTTTTTTTACTTAGTTTTAATATTAACATTTATTTTTTCTTCGAGTGAAAGTCAAGTAACAATTTAAATAATTATCAGTATGTATAAATGAACATCCATTCAGATAAAACATTACCGCTTAAAAGTGGCTAAGAAATATTTTGCATGTAATAAATATATTTCATGTTTAGCTTAACAGGCACCATCTTGAGAGCAGATGTTTTCTTTTTTAAGTAATAAATAAATTATATTCAAGAAAACAAGGTGTTTATATCTGAGTATATCATTTAACATTTTTATTCATATAACACCCAAACTTCAAACTGTCTAGAAACTATCTCCTAAAATATAACTCACACATTAAGTAATAAAAATAAAGGGCAAGAAAAAAAATCAATTTAAGACAAAATTTACAGTTTATATTCTTAATTCCCCATTCAATAAAATAT